>NBIV01000234.1:0-110503 GCA_003194525.1 Gracilariopsis chorda
CATCTGGGAGTACTAGGCCTACGGTACTACCACACCCCAGCCTGGGACTCTCAGACCTACCGACCCTGTCGGACTCACCGGCTCAGCCGGGTAATTCGGGCCTCTCAGCGCCCGCCCCTACCACGTCCTGCCCCACTGGCGCGCATTTATACCCGCCAGGCGGGGAATGTTATCCTTATCCCGCCGCTCCGTCTAAGGAGGGGGAGGAGAACACTCGTTTTTCGAGGAACGATATCGCCGTCGCAACGGGAAACACACCGTAACATACGGAACACTGACCGTGGAGCACGGGGTATGTCACGCGACACTAATCCCCGTTCTCGGGCAGTGCTGTGCAACAGGAAGCAGACGCGCAGGCCCCGCAAAAGCGGCAAATACACCGTTTGTCACGGGAAAACGAGAAGCCTCCCTCCAATACCGCAGCAGCGGAAAATGCAATCGCCCGATCCATCCCCGGAGGCATCGCCACAAACGCAAGAAATATACCGTGCCACACGGGAAGTTGAAGCGCAACTACCGCACGCCCCTGTCAGAGAAGGATCCCCGATACGGGAGTATGGTGAAGATTGCCCCCAATCCCCTGAGCAGAGGGATGCATCGAAGCCGCCATTGGCGGAAGCCCCCGCGGAGAAGAAGCGTCCAGATACGCCAGCCTCACAGGGAAATACCCACACCCCTCTTGGGGAAAAAGGCAGCCAAGCCGCAGTCGAAGCTTCAGGCTCTGGCGCGCAAGCGCCGGAAACGCCTCCCGTCGTCGACGGAATCGAAGCCCCCGCTCCGGGGAATAATTTGCGCCAACCTCCGCAACGCTGCGGCGAAGAACCGAGGAACTCGGGAAAAACGCGCGCCATCGCACGCTCGAAACCGGTCGTACCGGACGCTGCTCCTCCTCATGGAGATGGTGCACCGCGCTTAGCGGCAATTCCCCTGAAAAGGGTGTCATCGGCACCTGCCCGGCACCTCCCAAAGGGGAATTTTGACCAAAATACCGGTGTACCAGAGTTAGCCCCAGGTAACCCGTCAGTAACCGGGGACACCACGGCGTCGCCGGAACGTATGGTGCAGAGCGCTCGTGCACCTGGCAGGGAGGCGGAACGCTTACCAATCACCGTGTTGCACGGGACCCCGCAGGGGATGTCGCAAACGCCGTTCCCTCATACGCGGCAAAGACCCCGCAAGCTCGCGGTTTGCGAAGAAGACCGCACTCGCGGAGTTCAAGTCCCTCGCCGACTGGCGGTTCGCCCGGCCTACCGTGATAACGGGAACGACAACGCCCCTCTGGGGAATGACTTGCCGGTGAAAACCGTGACGCCACACACCCTCTTGAGGGATATTTTCCCGCATGAGCAGCGGCCACTAGGACAGCGCACGGCAACGCCGGAGACATCGCCGACAACCCGGATAGGGGGTAATATACCGCACAGCGGACAACCCTCGCAAGGGAATACGACCACCACCCGGCACGGCCGGAAGGTCTACGAACGAGAGTTCGTAGTAGACCGACTTGTCGGACACACCTGGGACCAGGATGGTATTCTACAGTACCGCGTCCGCTGGTACGGGTATGACCCCAGTGGGGATACGTTGGAGCCAATTGAACACCTCCCACGATCGCAGGTCGTGCGATACCACCGTCAAACGGGAACTGCAGCCCCAGCCACGCTGGTTAATGCCTAAGTCGGGTAACGCTGCCGCGCGAGCGGAGGGCAGTAAGAAGGGATAGCAAGGGAAAGTCCGTCCAAGACGGGGAATTCTAAATGGAAATCACCGTCCGAGACGGGAAAGTTTACCGAGTGGAGCAGCAAGCTCCATACTACACTACACTAACTGGCATAGCCAGGGAAAGAAGAACCAGGAAACTGGACCAGAGGTTTCACTCACCCCCATCGTCCGGGGCGTAACCACCAGCGAGGCGGTAGGCCAACGCGTCCGCCATGGTGGTGACAACCCCCGATACCTCGGCAGTGCTAAGACCGGCACCCCGGAGAAAACGTGCGATGATCTCGTTTTCATTCGCCGTCACCACGCTGGGGATGGAAGGTCCGGCACTTGCCGCCGAAGGGTCAGCAGCCGGCTCGGCTGGAGATATCCCCTCTGGGAAAGCTTCCGCGCTAGCGCCAGTCTCCTCTACGTCCATCTCCCCGGGTTCTTCCAGTTCGTTATCGACCATTGGGTCATCCCCGCCGTATGCGCGGTAGTAGTCGTCAGAATCGACGTACCCAACAGGCTGGTCTTCCGGCACATGCCGGGGCGTATCGCGAAGCTCGCTTGCCTCCTCGGAGGAAATTTCCCGGAACTCCCAGGGGTCGAAGTAGATAAAATCCCCCGCAAGGGCGGTGTTTCTACCGAGACCCGGACCACCGGTGTTACCGCTGCCGCCATCCAGACGACCGCTTTGCTCCAGCGGGACCTCACTCCAGCTAACGCTGTCGATGTACCCAAGTAGTTGGAGGCCCTCTTCATTGTTGGCCTGGCCCCCGAGGGGGATGCGAAGATCCAAATTGCGGATCGCTGCCCGCACACGCAGTGGGAGGAACCAGAGACGAAACTGGTCGTACGCCTCGTTGAGGATATAAGCCGCAGCGCGGGCCGCCCACTCCGTAACCACTACGGACCACAACCCCGACCGGGGATCCTGCATGAGCAGCGAACCGAGGTACGTAAGTACCGGCGGGAGTTCTATGTAGCACCCCTGGCAAGCTTCATGGAAGCGCCACCACTCGGGGAGTGCTACATACCGACATAGTCGGTGAGGCGGCGCAATCCGCTCTATCTCCAAGTTCTGATACGGGATGAAATACCCGAATCGGGATCGCCAACGCCGCTCATAGCGGATGAAGTTTTGGAGAAAGTTGGACCGGTATTGCCGGGGAAGATACCTGAACTCCGCCCGAATAATCGGTCGCTCCCAACAAAGGGCTTCTTGCTGCGCTGCGGGGAAATTCCTCCAAGCGAGGGTCTCGAGGCGGAACAGGTTGTCGCCGTATCCAATCTCCCCGCGAGTGCGGAAGTGGCTAACGTCGAAGCCAAACTCCGGTGGGACCGGCACATCGAATGGAGCCCGGCTCTGCCGTTGGTATGCCATGCGCGTCAACGCGGTCTGCGCCGCAGCGACGGTCTCGCCCGAATTTCTTCGGAGGTGGTGACGCGGAATCGCAATCCGGTGACGCCAATCCCACGATGTGGTGACTGCTCTGGGCAGATCCCCCGGAAGGGTGTCTGAGCCATCCGCATAAGCGGTGACTAATCCCTCATTGAGGACAGCGACCGGGTGAAACCACGGGGCAAGGCACAGGCGCGACGCGTGATTCCGATTCATCGGGTTGAGCCCCACCAGGGTGTTGTAGGTTGGCCAATTGAACGCCGGAGCGGTTCCGGAGGACACCACCGAAGGTGGTAGTGCGAAGGGATGGTCGGCTGCAGCAGCCATACTCCCCGGTTGTACCGGATGTCGATCGCCCTGAGGCAGGGGAACTGACCGGAAACCGGTGGTGTATCGCCCGAGAGGCCTCGGAGGTTGGCTGTGGTTGTTGATGTTGTTATCGTTGTTCATTTTTCCCTTTTCGAGGGTGGCTGTTGTTGTCGTTTGTGCGCTCGATGACTCTTGTGCAGAGGAATTTACCGGAGAACCGGAGACAGAGCACGCGCTTTTATCACCCATTTTCGTCTGGGAATCCTCCGCTTCCGCGGTCGTTTTCCCGTCTTAGGGGGGGGATATGAAGTGCAACGCCCTCAGGGAGGGATTCTTGGTACTTGATCGTTTTCCCGATATTATCGGTTGTGTAGTGTGTATATGAACTACGCCCCTCAATGGTGGGTATGGACACGTGGGACACGGTTTTGGGTCAATTGGCGGTTGGCCACAGTAGTGGATGTTGCGACGAAATGTGGAGTATTTTAGTTAATATTATTTATTATTTTCACATCCATTTCTGGGAAGCTAGTACTTAGTGCGACGGCGCACTGCCGTCGCACCAGTAAACCTTCCCCAACAAGGGACCCCAACCTGGGGAATTGGCTCTAGTTGTTCCCGCTTGCGCGCGTGCTCTACTCCTCCTTGGAGGGAAACGCCGTAAACCACGAGACATCTAACCCCCTTGCACATCTAAAGAAGCCCATCCTTGGGAGTATAATTGTTCCAATCACATTGGTGTTTCGCCCTGTATAGGGAGTCCTGTGCACCGGCATTGCCGTATCTGTTCGTCGCTCTCGCGACTCACTTCGTCCTCTCTTCCTCCTCTTCGCCCTTCCTCTTTCCCCTTTTTAGGGTAGCACCTCCCGCTATCCGCGGCCCTCGTGGGCGCATCCGCTCACACACCCCCACTTACGTGGAAACATACCTCTACTGAGGATCACACCCCGCTCACGCGGATACCGATTCTTCGCCTTCACCTCCCTGCGCGAGTCGCGACAGGTGTCCCTGGTCTTACAAACCGGCTTCGCCGTGACACCTCTGGGAGGGCTCTACCCAACTGGGTTCACCTCGCGAGAGGAAGATCCCGAACGTCTTTCGGTGTTTTCCCCTTTGGGGCATTGCACCACATTGAGGCTCTTGACGAACAGGCGCGTTCGGCGTGTTCTACGCTGAACGCTATTTCAAGGACAAAAGAAATGCTACAGCAGGCATCAAATGATGATGAAAAAGCAGTGTTTCAAAGAATGTTGAAGAAACTTATGGGTAATTTGGGTTCAGCAGAGTAGACGTATCACCGTAAAGTACCTGGGAAAGGTTATGGAAGGGGAGGTGGAAACTATGAGGCTTCGATTGGCGCGGGAAACCGACTTTGCAGAAGCAGGCTGGCGGTTAACGGACGATGGTATGCTAGTTGGGCATGAACAAGGGAAGCAACATGTCCGTGAAGACGAGCATAGAGCAGTGAACAGCGAAGAAGTGTACCTGTCGTACTTTTTCATGAACGCTGCACAATTGTGCGGTAATGATGGGGTTCTTGTTGGTGTTAAACTGGCAGGTCTAAAGAGAAAGGCAAAATCCGTGAGCGATGCAGGTGCAGCTATGGCACGAGTCACTGCGAAAATGGGCCCAAGGAGGGTGGCAGGATTGCGATCCTGCACGAAGGTGCACGGTTTGATCGATGCAGAAATGGCAGTGTATATTTCTCATACCGGAACTTGTAGATTTAACAACTGATGTCAAGCAATAATATTTGCCTTGTCAACGGAGCTCTGCGACAAGAGCTTGATATATAATGTTGAGGAGTTGTCTAAGTCACAGGAAGCGAGTGCGATGTGAAAAGTGGGAGGTTGGAAGGTCGCGACCGTTGCTTGGCGAGGGAAGCATAGGGCTTGAGAACAGTGGGGTGGCCGGAACAGCCTGAGAAATGGAGGTCAGAGGAAGAAAGCATGCCGCAACAAAGGTAGAAGCTTTTCGGTCGCGCTGGAACGCGACACCAAGAACAAAGGGAATAGCAGAACGGAGGCAACTCATGGAGTTACATGTTGTCGCGATTCTGTCTCTTGCGTACAAAACCTAGTCTGCAAAGTTATTCAGCGAGAGAATCTCTAATCACACTGGTGTCTCTCCTCCACTGTCGTGATCTTCTGTTATCTCTTTCAGTGTGTAGCATATCTTGAAAGTGGACTATTGGGGAGCCTGTTACACTGTTCAGTTCATGAGTTGGTATCATATCAAACAGTGACCCGTCGGCATTGTCGACTATGAAACTGTGCAGCTTCACTGCCACCATAATTATAAGTGTGGACTTCGCAATGGGATACTGTAGTGCCGACCAAAATATTCCAAAGCGAGAAAATAACATGCCGAATGCTTGCTCGGCACAAATCCGACAAGAAGAATGATAATAATTGAATTCATCTTGCTTGCCAGTTATTCCTTTACCATAATACGGCGTTAGAAGTCTTCCATCATTAGAGTACGCATCGTCAGCGACCACGGTGGCCAAGAGCGGAAGAAAATCACCTTTCAACAAGTCGTAAAGCCATGTTGCAGCCAAAGAAGTCGAATCGTGCGTACCCCCCGCGTGCCGAGCGGATATAAACGAAAACTTGTAGTTTGCTTCTACTGCTGCTTGCACGACGATGGCAAAGAATCCCTTTCTGTTATAGTACTTTTTTGGATCTGCGGCATCCGATATTGCAGGCCGATGTATCTCGATAGCAATACCATCCAGAGCTGCTATTATACCATCAAACGGAGATTTTCGTAGTTGTTGAAACTGCTTTGCGCTTATAAGAAATTCTATTTCGGTGGATGGAAAGTGCAAAACTGGAAGTACTCTACTCAAAGCACACAAGGTTTCCTGAAATAAACGATAAACAGTAGAAACGGCAATCTCGTACGGCGAATACAGATCCAGATAACTAGCTCCGGCTAGTAATGGTAGCGTCATGAACAGCATTACAGCTGGTGAAACGGCACTTGTAACAGCTGAATCTGATCTTTGACTGCGTTTGAGTGTTTGGTACAAAGCAGAGTGTAGAAGAAAAAATTGCGCCTTCGTAAGTCGGTACATGCGAGCGAAGAGTGCATCAGAAATGTTACGTATGTGTCTTTGGTAATCAAACGTAGGCCTTGACAAAATTGATTTTGTGCTACGCAGCATTTTTTTGGAGAGTGCAATCCTAAGAACGGTGTTTAAAATGTGGAGAGCTACTCGATGAAGCCATTGTTGGCGATTTATTCGTGACGGCGGTTTGCGTAAGCAGGACACCTGCAAAGCTTTGACAGCGTCTTGGACTCGGGGGTCAAACATAGGGTCTACAAAGCATGGACTCGAGCGAGGCATATCCAGGGTTGACGGCACCCTTGCTTTGCAGACTGAGAGAACGCTTTTTTTCTTGGAAACTTGGAAAAAGCGTTGCCAAAATTTTCTTTCCATCATCAGCGTCAACTCGTAGAACGCCTCTTAGTCTTGCTCGAAGTGACACTAATGAAAGGTCCGTTTATCAAGCACTGAGTTCAACTTTCGTCCTTGGTCCAAATTGGGCCAGTGTGGGACAAATACTCTTGATAGTCTTAATACTTGTGCTAACTCTTTGGTGTAACCTTTTGCTTGAATATTTAAATACTCATCTGGCCTGGAGTTTTTTCAAAATAGTAATGTTTCGAATTCCCCTTTGTACGACGGTACCCAAGGGTAGGACTACTAGTCCAATAAATTGATCCTCTTTGCACCTTTGCTGCCAATCGTGCATTATCCCGGGCTTTGTGTGTATGCCGGAGTTTGATCCTTCACACCAGCCACCGATGTCCCCGATACGGCTTGTCGTTTGCAAGGCAGTTGAAGTCTGAGCGATATATAGGTGATATGACGTCTTTCGCACATGTCGCCAACGCGGATTATCCAGCTCATGTTGAAGACTTGCTTGCAGATCACCCATCAGAACCAGTTTCGGTAGCAGCAGTTGCGGGTTTCGCCGTTATAGCCAATTCAACCTCTCAAGCACTGCTATTTGGCATTGCTGCAGGTGCCGAACTTGATGCTGTTCCTATTCCGATTCAAGCTCTACCCGATAATCGGCCTCCTGCACTCTCTGTTTGGCTTTCCGAGACTCGTGGCGATGTAGTTGAATGCGTCGGTGTTGCAGTGTTATCTTCCGATGGCGTCCTGCGAGTTTTTCGCCGACTGCCGGTATCTACGACTGGTGTGCCTACTTGTCAAGAGATTCGTGTTCTCGCATCTCTAAACCAATCTGCTGGTACAGATGCTTGTATCGCACTCCGTGTTGTTCATGTGCTTAGAGCGAAAGCGCTTTTCGTATTTGGTTCTCGCAATAGTGCTGCTATCGTCTCACTTCGAGGTGCTCGTTTGGAGGTTCGTCCGCTGCAGCAAAGTGTCCCTAGTGACCGATCTTCGTTGCGTTTTGGATCTGCATTTTATTCTGCAATGCGTGCTCTCAGCATTGGTATTGGCGGAAAAGATGACGACTGGGCGAATGGATGTGGGATACATCAACTAGTAGGATCAGTTGTTCTGAAGGACTGCGTCATACTTACAAGAAGTGGCGGTGAAGTTGAAAAGTGGGGCATGAGAGGGCTAGTTTGGGCTTTCAATGTGTTTGATGTTGTGCTCGGCCGAGATTCACGGAACCGTGCAGAAGGCGCAGGTATCACCAGTGATGGAACTTTGGTCGTACTTGTAAGACACTGGGCACAGGGGTCTCAAGCTCGTCAAATTGTTTGTTTTGATGTAAGGAGGAATGAGCCCCCTCGGCAGATTGAAATGCGAGAACCCATCAGGGCTATCGAGTCTGAGAGCGATTCTCCGTGCTTTATGGTCATTTCAGGGGACACGGCATATTTATATCTCGAAGAGAGCCGTACTTTGGCTTGGCTGTCAGTTGCGCGTGGAGTTTCTTCTGATGGTCAAGTACGTGGAAGTACTCCAATCGAGTACTGTTCAAAAGTGTTATCATTCGTCGATGCTTCGTATGGCATGCCCGATGCCGCATCAAAAGGTGGCGTCACGGCATGCCTGCATTCGGCTGGTGTGTGGGTGGCTTCATCTTCAGTCCCGGCGCCAATCAGCATGGACATCGCCGAGGACCCACGGAGTCATGATTCCGTTCACGCCTCGTTGTCCATACTGTGGAGAGCTTTTGTTCAATACAAGGCGAGTCAAAGAGGTGCCGCGAAAGCTAGTTTACGCGGACTTATGCATTCTCTCGCTGGGTTCAAGGTACAAGAAGCGTTAAGCCAAGTAATGCAAAGGACGAGTCGCAAAATCATCACGTCTGTGGAAGATCTAGACAAGGATCCCATGGCACTGCTTGTCGACACAGAGTTGGAAAAGAAGCAAGCGAATCACAACATGTTCTTACGGATGCTGGGGGATGGAAATCTGTTCTCTCAAATTCGCCCTGATGCGCCATCTATTGCAGAAGATAGAATCTGGGACGCCATTACTACATCATCAAAGTTTTCGATTCTTACAGACAATGAGAAACTTGCAGCGGCTGTCTGCTTGCGAAGGCTAGAGAATTCCTTAACTACAGTTCCAGCGGAAAGGCATGCGGTCCCCAGGTCTATCCGCAATAACGATGATGAGCCCAATGCAACGCCTAAGGCATCTGTTTCAGACGCAGATGATGGGATAGAAAAGCATGACGCTGAATTCTTGAAAACTGTTTTTCGATTGCTTAGGAACAAGAGATCTTCAGATTCGGCACGGCATCGAAACCCTGACTTAACTTGGCTTTACAGGCATCCCTCTGAGTTTCATATTTTCCTCCCAGCTTTGTATCAGTGCATGGCTAAAGGGCTTTCAAAGTTGAAGATAGACCGAAACACGTCGGCTGAACTTGAAGTCGGGGAAGGAGAGTCTTGCAGAAGAGAACTCAAGAGCATCATACTTTTGTCATGCGATGCTGCAGCCACAATCGTTCAGGGTTCTTTAGATGCTCGGGAAGAAAACTACGAGTTGTTTTCTAATGGACGGAATGAATTAACTCTGATAGACAACTGGGTTTGGGATAAGAAGATGTGTCGTGAGATTCTTTGGAAAGTGGCTGAGTGTACTCTGTCCCACTCTCGAAGACTCCCAACCTCAGAAAAGCCTCGCATCCTTAGGGCCGCAACTGTCGTTATAGATGAATACCTGCGGAGTTCTGAGTCAGGGCTTGCTAGCATGAGATACGCTTCACAAGGAGCGAATATAACCAACGGTCAGAAACGCAGACGACTTGACGCAGACCATGAAACTAGCGAATGGGGAGTTGAAGTTAGACAAGCACTTGACATTCTTAGGCAGTATGGACTTGATGATGATGCTTTTCGTTTGGCAGAGAAATACGGGGACTTTGGAACCATGCTTTCTTTAAGAGTACAAAGCATAGAATTTGACTCGTTCATGAATGATTCACTACAAAAATTCGGAGATGAGTTTGCGTTCTACGCCTTTAAATGGCTTGAACAGAAAGGCGAGATACACCTTCTGCTTCGAGGTATGCCAGGGGACTCATCTGGGTCTGATGTTTCTCACAGAGAAGGTCGTTCAGAGCGACTTAAGACGCTCTTGTCAGAGTACCTTCAGAGAGATCGTGAGCAATATACGAACTTGGCTTGGATGCACTGGTTCTTCAGTAACGATCTCTCTACAGGAGTTGAAGTGCTTCTTAGGCAAATAGCTGTATTAAGCAAACCAGAGAAGAAGGGATCAGCGTCAAATTCGCTAAGCCTCTGCAGCATTGCCAAGCTCGCTCTTCATGCAGCAGAGAGAGAGAACTTATCCATACCTAACCAAGAGGAACAGCTGAGCATAATCATTGCCCGTCTGTTTCTGAATTCTGTACAAGAGGAGTTTGGTTCTGAACACGACAGTATACTACGCGGAGAAGCCCTTGTTCGCCGAATAATTGAGGAATCATCCAGCGAAAGTGAAAACCTTGCCAAACGTGTTGTCCAAGCTTTGCGTGTGGTAGAAGTATGTCAAACTATTGGGGACTCTAGTGTACAAAAACTTGGGGATTACATATGGAGAAGATGTGTTGAACGACAAAGCCAAATATGGATTCCACTCGCACAGGACGTTTCTGGCGTGAACGATGTACATCTTCGCGAGAAACTGATGAGCACGGCTCTGTTCAGAGCAGCACAGGACGCCGACGTGCCATCCTCAGACATACTAAATGTTGTCGAGCGAGGAAGCTTTGGTGGAAGCGAGTTCGTTGCAGCCGGTTGCGCCGATGCAGTCACACGGTTAGTGCGAACGACAGTGGCCCTGGCCACCTGGTAGAAGCAGCTCATGAATCTTGCGATATTTTCCACAGACCCTGGAAAGCACTCATTTGAAGTGGCCTCGAGAGAGGATGCGCACGAAGCTCCTACCACCGTGGTTATTTTGTATGGAGTAGCATTCCATGAAGCTTCCATTTGCGGTCCTGCGTGAAGAGTTGCGAAGCGTGCAGGCTACCGCTGGTACCCCTACACCCCTGGCGAACCCTTCACCGTGTCGGTTCCTAGCTTCAGTTTTTGCTTGCTTTGATGAAAACAAAAAGAATTACGTTGCGGAGAACGAGCTGTTAAGGTCCAGGGTCGTCCGAAGAAGCCCGAAGGCACAATTTGTCGCTACGCCGGCTATCAGACCTACTCGCCACCGACGAGTTGCATTACTGTCCAGCAACAGAACAAGCACAATGATGCCTAGCAAGTATCCGAAAATGCAACCCATAAGAAAGTCTGCGTTTGAACCTTCTACACCAGACGATAGCATAGACCTAGGCTCGGGGTGGGGCCGTCTGATGCGTGTAATAAACTCGCTGTTGTCTTCAGCGTCCGATTCTGCTCCTTGACCACCTTCTTCTATATCCCCTGTCGGTCTCTCACGCTGAACCGCTTCATGACTTTGTAGAATTTGGAAATGGCGCAGTATAAGGCGAGTCTCATCTGGAGTGAACCCCGCGTCAATCAGGCGGTCAGAGGCAGCGGGTGAATGCTCTGGAATAACAACGCTAACACCACGATGAACATCTATAGCTTCGAAAACCAGGTTCCCTTCTGGGTATTCATCGCCACGGTTGCTTTCCGTTTGTTGTTGCGGTTCGGTGGGGTTATCTTGACGCTGTGAAACTGCGCAGTGGAGGAAGTCTCCGTCCCCAACTATATCTCTCACCAACAACGAGAAGTCTGTGAAGAGCTTTCCTGCGCATATTAGTCTTATTCGCACATTGTTTTCGTTTAGATTCTCAGCTTTGATGATCTGATTAGCAACGTCAGACAAGGTCGCGTCTGACGGGAGTTCAAAGTCGTGCACGGTTCCTCCAGGAAGACCAACCCGCACATGTTGAAGGCCAGGCTTCTCTTGGTCATTCTCGGACATCACGAGATGCTAGATTGAGAGACTTACTGCCTTGTAGAACATGGAGAATGGGTGGACTGTTATCGAACGGGACTTGACAGGGCAACAATGCCAGTTCTGCGAGCGGTGGAGTCTTTTGGGAGAACTCTTGGTGTCCGTTCACTCCGTGATATGGTGGCAAGATATACACCGATATTCGTCCATCTATCTGGAGTTATACACGTGACCGATTCTCTGCCCGGCCTTTGAGCATGATTTTCTCAACATATTCGGTAGCATGCCCTTAATGTACCAAAAAATTGTTTTATCAAGAATTTGCCCGTGCTTACAGCTAAATTTCCCATACCTGCATCAGTGGAAGCCATGGTTGTTTGATAGATTTATCCTTTGGTGCACTTCGGTTCTTCAGGAAAGCCCAACTCGTCCACAGCCCACATCTTGAAGCAGGCAAGAACTAGCCTTGTGGGAAAGCTCTTTGAACTGCGCAGATTGCTATTACCCCATCATTAGTACACCCTATGTTATTCTGGTGAGCCTTTCGCCAAGAATCACTCTCATTCGAGACGAACGACTTCGAATTGTTTGCCAAGCCATATTAGCGTTTTGGTTTCCATTGAACGGTCTTTAAGCAATGGCACCTGATGGTCGCATGTTTCAAACAGGTGGGCGGAAAGGCGAGCTTCATGATCTACGTCAAGGACTTAACGCAACGACCACGAAGGAACGAAAAAATGCCCTGAAGCGAACAGTCGCTGCCATGACGCTGGGGCGCGATGTATCGTCCTTGTTTACTGATGTCGTGAAGAACACCGCCGGAGACATATCAATGAAGAAGTTAGTCTACCTGTATATAATTAATTACGCTCAGTCCAAACCGGATCTCTCGATTCTAATCGTAAATACTTTCATCAAAGACGCCAAAGATCACAACCCTCTGATACGGGCACTTGCTATTCGGACTATGGCTCTCATACCCCTAGAAAAGATCACAGAGTACCTATGTGATCCGCTGCATGCTGCCCTCCATGATGCTGACCCGTATGTAAGGAAGACAGCTGCTGTTTGCGTGGCGAAGCTCTACGATACCAATCCTACCCTTGCAGTAAGCGAAGGGTTCATCGATGAACTACGGCAGCTTCTCGCTGATGGTAACCCGATGACTGTGTCGAACGCCGTTGCTGCGCTTTCTGAGATTGCAGAAGCTTCGAACAACCCGAACCTGTTGCCGCTCAGCGCTCAGACAATACCACGTTTTCTTTCTGCATTGTCCGAATGTACTGAATGGGGTCAGATTTGTATACTGGACGCAATTGGTTCGTATACACCCACCACGTCCGATGAAGCTGACCAAATGGTCGAGAGAATTGTACCGAGACTCCAACATGCAAATCCCGCTGTTGTCCTGGCAGTGGTTAGGGTCATAGTTCGTCTTATGCCGCTTCTCGATTCCCAAGAGAAGCGAGACTTCCTCGTCAAGAAGATGAGCGCCCCTCTCATTTCATTACTGACAACACCACCAGAACTGCAATTTGTCGCCCTTCGAAACTTCAGTTTGCTAATAACAGATTATCCCCATCTCTTTTCCAATGATGTCAGAGCATTTTTTGTTTCATATGCAGATCCTCTTTACGTGAAGACAGAAAAGTTAAACATATTAGTTCGGCTCACGGATGAAGCAAATGCAGAAGATGTTTTGGCGGAAATGGTTGAGTACTCTGGGGAAGTGGATGCCCAATTTGCTCAGAAAGCAGTTGCTTCAATATCGCAAATTGCCGTCAGACTGCCCCAGCTTTCAGGGCAATGTGTCAATGTGTTCTCTGATATACTCAAGAGACAAATGCCCCACATCACCGGAGAGGTTGCAATAGCTTTAAAAGACGTGCTGCGATGCTATCCGAGGCAGTTTGAGGAAATCGTCCCTCAACTCTGCCAGTATTCCGAATTGATTGAAGACCCGAACGCCAAGAGCGCACTTGTTTGGATTATTGGAGAACATGCAGACCGTTTGCCCTCCGCTGTTTCGATGCTCAATGTTATAGTTGACGGTATTCACGAGGAAACTATCAACGTTCAACAGCAAGTTCTTACAGCATGTCTGAAGGCATTTGTTCTTTGTGGCCCGGAGGCACAGGCAGTCACGAAGCGTATGATTACCTACGCCACCGAAGAGTCAGAGAGTATAGACCTACGAGATCGAGGCTTTATTTACCAAAGACTTCTTGAGCATGGTGTGGAAACCGCTCAAAAAGTAGTACTCAGCAACAAGGTTGGGATCGACCATAGCCAATCTCGAATCCCCGCAGACTTGTCAAAGAAGCTTCTTGATTCTTTATCGTCTGTCGCCTCTGTTTATCATCAATCGCCTCACTTGTTCCAAGGTGTCAGAAAACGGATGCCGATTACCTCTGAGGTTGATGAGAGCATGGCTGAAGAAGACCTTCTGGGCCTAGAACCGACGGTGGAAGAACCTGGGGAAAACTTCACACACCCGGCAATCACAGATGGATCGAGTTCTGTTTCAAAACCCGTTGGGGATTCTCTCTTGGACGACATCCTCGGCGGCTCTTCGGATCTACGAGCACTTCCTCCTCCATCTCAGAACAAAATCAACACAGGTAGAAGTTTATCTTTGGAAGGGTTACTGAATCCACCAAACAAGAGCATCCATAGTTCAGAGGCCAATGATATGCTTCTTTCTGCAGAAGAGGGAAACGGGTTGTCAATCCATGGGCAACTGGTAGCAAGAACTACGAACTCGCTGTTTCTGCTCTTGAAACTGCACAATGTTGGGCAAAGCCCAACGTGCGACTTTGCTATTCAACTGAATACTAACTGTTTCGCACTGAAGCTTGCTGCTCCGATGGACAACATCAATATTCCTCCAGGAAAAAGCGCGAGTATCGAGGTCCCACTGCATGTTGACGGCGAGGCGGACGAAGCGAAGGGGTTTGAGCTACAAGTGGCCATTAAGTTTTCGCCCGGTGGCATAGTTTACTTTGCAGTTGACCTCTTGAAACATTTGAGTGTTTTCATGGACAGAAAGTCAGGCCCTATGGAGAAGCCAAGCTATCTTGAAGCATGGAGAAAGGTTCCTGACTACGCAGAGCTTTCGACGACTATCAACGTTAACAGTGATATGGCCAATGCCCTCGGTCGCATCTCTGAAACATTTGCGTCTGCGGGGATATTCACTGTTGCGAAACGTGCGCACGTAAAGCCTCCTGTGATGTACCTCTCTTCACGATTCATAGGACCGCTTAACTGTGTCATAATGGCGGAGCTTACGTTGCCGTTGGATAGAGGCACCGGCGTGGGGAAGATATCTTCAAGATCGACACTCCCCGCAGAAATGAGTAAGCCGGCTTTGACACGGTTTAACACTATATGTGGAGAGCTGCTCAGATGAATTAGGTATGTTGAGTTGAGGCTTCTAGCTTTGTGTAACTTCGATTTAACTCAAATACATGCGATGCAATGGCCGTGGCTGCTAGAAGATGAAATAGAATATGATGCGTGCAGCACAGCATGTTCTCAGAGTTGCTGTAGCTCGAAATTTCATTCTCCAATTCTGTAGTCGTGTTGTGAGGAAAGAGATCCATGCTAGCCGCTAACCCTTACTCTTCGGTACATGTTCCTGTATGGTGTACGTGATGTCCGCGAGGGTTATGCAGGAGTTGTCGTAGTTGTACCAGAGGTGCGAAGGGTAAGGTTAGCTGTTTACCCTGATACCCTGCACGTCACCGTGGGATCTTGGTATTGGCACTGCCAATTTGGCAGCCACATTCTCCCCAAGGCCGATACGTGACCGCAAAGAAGCGAGGAACATGCTGTAAGCCCTATCTAGACCCCGGCTCAGCTTGGTACCCAGTGCATAGAAACAGATGCTTTGATGTGCCTAGAGCTTTTGCTCTCATCAGGAAGTCTAATCGCATCCCGAACACCTTTTTGTGGCCCGCCTTCTTCTATGAGAGCACGTACATGCTTAACTTCCACAACACTAAGAGGAGAATTCTTTATCCCTCAATTTTTCTCTGATTAGGCAAGCTAGTAGCTTCAGTGGACTACACCTGTCCTTGCCCGTTATATGTTCTCCTCTACTTTCTATTGGCTTCTGAAGCATAGAACTTTGAGATCGTCTTAGTACGCAATGAGGGCCCCCATGAGTTCTGCAGAGAATGAAATGCGAGACGCATAATCGCGAAATTAGGTCGCTTTGTGCCGCGTCTTACAGCCGACGAGCTCCGCTCAAGGCACATGCAGTTTCACCCACCAAAGTGTGCCGACCTTCCGAAAGACTGTAAGAGACTATGAAATTACGCCTGATGGGGAACTGGAGATGCGATTGGGTCTACTGGAGGAGCCTAGTTGTCAAGTAGAAGACTAGTTTCTAGAAGGCTAGTTGCCTCGGAATTAGGGACACTGCCCATATGAGCGCACAAACATATATGCGCGAAGAAACAATGTCATGTTTCGCTCAGGGGTAGTGGACACATTTTCCTTCCAGGATTGTTGATCTGTTCTATCAACATCTTGCATCCAGAAGAGCGAATCGGCAACCGCATGGGACGGAAACCTTGACGGGGGGATCCGGAAGTTGGCGTTGACCATCATCCTTCGTTTTATGAGTGTTATGGACCGTGCTCTTCATTCCGGATACACGAAAGGGCTTCATAGTAGTTCTCTCTATTCTACTTATAAAACATAATACAGCCGTGCACCCCCACTACTCTTATGGCTTGGCATTTGAACCAAACGCCTCGTTCTGGCGAGAGAGGAGGGCTTTCCTGGAAACCTCACGTTCTTGTAATACATCCTTGGCTTTCATCGCCCCGTTGTAGCCGATAACTACTGTATACCTCCTTCACACACATCTCCAGCAGCCCTGTTACGCTCACAGGCCATTGCACCAAGACAGAACCAAACCAGAATCAAGGTTCTGCAGGAAGCCCCGACGGCGTATCAATTTCGCCACTGACACTCAACTTTTTCGTTTTCTTCTTACCGAAAACGAACGTGGACGTCGGGACGTAGCACAGAGCACAATAGAAAAAGAAACTTTTTACAGAGTTGCAGCAGCTTGGATTGGGCGAACGACGAAGGAGGTAGTCTAGTGGGATACGGCAATGCTAAGGGTGGGTAGATGAGAAATCGTTTGCTGTAGCGCTAAAGGTGGGGAGAAAGAAAATGTGGTTATGGTAGGCAGTGCCCTACTAGACTTGGGTTCTGCGGCCAACAGGTAGCAGATGAAGTGGAGCGGCATGAGGCTACGCTCAGGTATGTGCATATTCTGAAACTTGAATGCAATGATCCGGACTGCGCGCTACGAGTGGATACTTTACGGGAACATGGGTTGATTTTCTAGACCCATACTTTCTGGCAGACCCATCATGACATTCATGTTTTGAACAGCCTGCCCCGATGCGCCTTTAACAACGTTGTCAATACAGCTAACAAGGATTGCGCGACCTGGTACAGCATCGTCCACAACGGCGATGACGCAGTTGTTACTACCTCGCACATGTCGCGTTTGCGGCGGCGGGAGGCCCTCGTCTAGTACATGGACGAAGTGTTCAGACTGATACGCACGTTGTAAGCACTGTCGCAATGTTTTGGCATCACATCCGGGGGCAAGCTTGACGTAGATTGTTGCAAGAATGCCCCGGGACATGGGCATGAGGTGCGGGGTGAAGGAGACGCGTATGGGGGATCCATATGCTTCTGACAGACCTTGCTCAATTTCTGGGGTATGCCTGTGCCGGGCGACCCCGTACGCTGAGATACCATCGGCGACTTCGCAGAACAAGGTACCGACCTTGGGGCTGCGGCCAGCACCGGATGTGCCTGATTTGGCGTCGATGATGATGTCTTGCGGCAGAATAAGCTTTTCTCGTAGCAGTGGTATGAGCGGTAGTTGGGCTGAAGTAGGGTAACATCCCGGATTTGCAACGAGTCGGGCGGTGCGTACTTGATCACGGAAGAGCTCTGTTATGCCGTAGACGGCCTCTTTCTGGAGTTGTTGGGCTTGATGCTCGCCACCGTACCATTGGTGATACTGTTCGACGTCTCGCAAGCGAAAGTCGGCGGAAAGATCGACGACGCGTAAACCGTCATCGAGTGGAAGGGAGGCAATAATGTTCTGAGTGGTGGCGTGTGGTAGACAGCAGAAGACGACGTCGGCACGCTCGGTCCACTTTTGAACGTCTGTGGTTTTCTCCAGTACAGGGAGATGAGAGGCGAACAGACCGTAGGAGAACTGAGGGTAGACTTGGCCGATGGTCTTGCCAGCTGACCGCTCTGCTGTTAATGTGGTAATTTGAGCGCGTGGATGTTGAGCGAGTATGCGGAGGAGCTCTGCACCGGTATAACCTGAGGCTCCTAGAATGGCGACTTTCACAGGTGCGGACGGGGATGCGGTTGTCATCCGCGGGCTGCGACATTTCTGCGGGCGGGGGATGGCGGCAAAGGAGCGCGGAAGAGACGGAAGTGGTAGAAAAGCCATTGCAGTGGGCGGAGGGCGATGGGCGGAGGGCGATGGGCGGAGGGCGATGGGCGGAGGGCGAGGAGGTGCGACGGGGCGCAAAAGAGGGGCGCTGATGTGAGGGAGATCGGGAAGCACATGACGTGGTGCGATGGAAAGGCTCGACCAATGAAGCATCAAGAAAACAAAAATAGAAGATGGCCAAGCTCGTGCCGGGAATTGAACCCGGATCTCCTCGGTGACAGCGAGATATACATCGGCTGACCTTAACCATTATACTACACGAACGTTGCCTGTTGCCTGGAGGGAACTTTGTCGTAGCAAAATAAAGGTGATGACCAATTATCTACGTCGATTATTGCGCTGCACGCAATGCAGCTACAAACTTCACGCCGCTCGCACAAGAATGCGAACACCGCGGAAGGCGCCAAAATTCGCTCCCATTCGCTCACTTCAGCGGCCGACCCTTCACCACAGCACAGAGCACCACCCCGCCGCATCACCCAACCTCCACCCACTCTCCATCTCCTCCCAAAACCCCCCTCCTATACTCATGGCCCAGGCTACCGAGGCCTACAATGTCGAGGACGTAGCGGATGCTGCCGGTCCGCTTCTCGTCGAGCGTCTGGAGGACCTCGGCATCTCCGCCACCGACACAAAGAAGCTCCGCGATGCCGGCCTCATGACAGTCGAGGCCGTCGCCTACTCCACCAAGAAGCGGCTGCTGGCCGTCAAAGGAATTTCAGAGACCAAGGCAGATAAACTCATCGCCGAGGCATCCAAGCTCGTTCCGCTCGGCTTCTGCACCGCCGCAGAGTACTATCAAATCCGAGAGCAGCAACTCAGCCTCACCACAGGTTCCAAGGAGCTCGACACTCTGCTCGGTGCTGGCATTGAAACAGGCTCTATCACAGAGATATTCGGCGAATTCAGGACTGGGAAAACCCAGCTCTGCCACACTTTGGCAATCACATGTCAGATGCCCATGGAGCAGGGCGGCGCTGAAGGTAAGGCCATGTACATCGACACCGAAGGCACCTTCCGACCGGAGCGATGTAAATCCGTTGCAGAGCGTTTTGGACTAGATCCAGATGAGGCTCTGGATAATGTCTCCTTTGCCCGTGCATACAACTCTGACCATCAGATGCAACTGCTGCAGCAAGCCTGCGCACTTATGGCCGAAACCCGTTATGCCTTGCTTATAGTTGATTCTGCTACCGCCTTGTATAGAACCGATTTTACCGGTAGGGGAGAGCTGGCCGCCCGTCAACAACATATGGGGCAGTTTCTACGCGCTCTGCAACGTATTGCCGATGAGTTTGGCTGTGCCGTCGTTATTACCAACCAGGTAGTGGCACAGGTTGATGGCGGTGCCATGTTCGCTGTCGACCCTAAAAAACCTATTGGAGGCAATATCATCGCACATGCAAGTCAAACAAGGTTGTCGTTGAGAAAGGCCCGCGGCGAAAACCGTATTTGTAAGATTTATGATAGTCCCAATCTGCCTGAGGCCGAAGCTACTTTCTCCATCAGCGAAGGTGGCATAACCGACGCCACCGATTAGTAAATAGCTACCAACGCACATCTTACCCCCTGCTTGTCCTTGTTTTCCAACCTTTCCGTTCTACCAGTGCCTCTGTGTCGTACACCGCACTTGATCTATGTGCTACAACCCGTTATGCTCAGTTTTCGCATCTTTTTCTATTCTTGTGCTTCTTGGCCAACCAGTGCCTTGATCACTACGCGATACAACCATAGGTCAACCCAAATACGCTTTACTTCGATGAGGAACCTGCTGCGGCACTCAATTCCGCGGTCTTTCGATGCAATACTGCGCTAACAGCTTCCAGCTGCTGTCGCTTCTGCGTGTGCAATTGAGTAGTTCGGTCTTGTTCCTCTTTTAGAATTGACGCTCTTTTGGCAAAGTGCGCTTTCGCCGCTTCGGGACTTTTCTCCACAAAAAACCCGGTACCTATGTCTATTAGAACTTTTGAGGTGTCCTGAAGTTTCCCCGGCACATAGATAGAGCTGGTGATCGGAACCATGATATCTGTATCCTTCTCCATTCTTCCCATACGCTCTGCATTGTCTCGGCTTGCCGATAACCGCTGGACCGCGTTTGACAATTGAACGAGAGAAGCGGAAATGATCTCCACTTCACGTTGAAGGTCGGCTTGTATCTTCTGGAGTTGTTTTGGAGGCAAACTTCCGAGAGCTACTGTTCCACCGGGGATACCTCCGCCTGCTTCCGAGTTGCTCTGCGCATTGAAATGAAAATGTTAGCACGCTTTGAAGTTCCTTGATCTTCTAATCCTTGTTTCTGATCAATGCACTTACCTTCATGGGGGCTTTCTTGGTTACAGTGGCCAAGTTCTTGCGCAACAACGTATGTAGATTCCGTTGTTTTGCAAAAGTGGTCGCCCCAAAGTTGTAGTAAGAGGATGTCTATCAGAACCAGAGGAGCAACAGGGAACAGGAAGGCCAGCAAGCTTATTTACTATGACGGCGCCAGAAGCATCACATGGTCCAAGAATACCTCATACAAAAGAAATTAGGGACATCGGAAATAATAAAAATAAAACACGATTCCGATGATGTGCTCCGTCGCCTATAGCCTACCTCTCTCGTGGACGCGAGCACTGCTAAATGATCATCTCGCCTGGAGCGTAGTGTCGCGTCGCAGTTTTGTATCAATTAAACAATACTCCGAAGTCAGCGAGTGCTTCAACAGAGCGAGCGGTGGGAAGAGCTGTTTTGTGTTTTTGTCTTGACAAGAGTCGAAGATCATAAAGAACCCCTGAACGACGAAATGTCTACGGCTTTGAGGTTGTGCTGTCAAGTAGCCCGGAAGATGCCACCAGCGTCCCGGTTGCAATACACATACATTCCAGTTCGATTCAAAAAGTCAAAAGCAAAAGCGAAGTCATCATCATCCCTTGAAAGCTTTGGATCGTTTCCGATCAACCTTTCAAAGTATGAAGACAGTATGAAAAAAGCCCTTGATGTATTACAAACTAACTACTCTAAACTTCGAGTTGATGGTGCGACTCCTGCGATCTTGGATGGTATGTATACATTCATTCGTTTGCCAAGTAATTCTGGTACCTTGCATTGGTTCTAAGACTTTGGTTTCTTGAGCTTTGTTGCAGACGTCTCTGTTAGCGCCTATGGAACGGAAACATCACTCAAGAACGTTGCGCAAGTAGCTGTGCGTGACGGTCGCACTCTAGTCATACATGTCTTTGATGAAAGCACGGTTGGTGCTGTAGAGAAAGCTATTAGAAAGGCGGGATTGAATCTCAACCCCGTGAGGGAGGCCGATGGTAAACTGAAAGTCCCAGTGCCGAGGTCTTCAAAAACGACAAGAGATACAATGAAAGAGGTAAGTCAGTACATTCTTCGAGGGACTTTACTGGATTCTGCGCGAGTGTACTAACTTCTTATTCCACCTCGTACAAGACTGCTGCCAAAGAGGCAGAATCTGCTAAGATTGCCACACGTCTCGTTCGTAGAAAGGCCATGGAAGAAGTGAAGACTCTTAAGGATGAAGTCTCGAAAGACGATATTAAGAGGATCGAAAAGGGTGTACAAGCTCTCACGGATCGTTATATCAAGGACATCACCCAGGTACAGCAAAACAAAGTGCATGCTATAGAATCGCTTGACGTGAAGTAGAACCAGAGACAGCCACAGAAACACGGCTAAACCACAAGAGCCTCGTTCTGGCTCGCTGCAGGCGTTCGTTGATCCGTGTCTCTCGCATATCTTGGCATAATTCTTCGAATTAGACAGTGCCAGTAGTGCATACCCTTGGTGTTTAACCATCAAGAGACAGGAGGTGCTATATATATAGAGGGTCCTTTTCAAGCGGCCTGCCAAGGCCTTATACATTATACATTCAACTGACACTACTCGGAATAGAAGGGAATGGTAATGCACTGAGCATCTTCGTTTCGAGTTCCTTGTTGTACGATTCGAAGTAATCCAGAACAGCTGAAGGCGTCCGAGGAAGTACCTTCCGAAGAGCCTCGCTGAAATCAAGAGCAGATACTACAGAAGCGTTACATACATCTCTCTCCATTGCAGAAAGTGCCGCCTCACGAACGACGGCGGCAAGTTCGGCTCCCGAGTATCCTTGTGTGGAATGTGCAAGTTGTCGACGATCTACGTCGTCGGCAATGGGAACTTTTCGTGTGTGAACTTCTAGAATAGATAAGCGTTCAACCGAATCCGGCAACCCCACATATATTTGTACATCGATACGTCCCGGGCGAAGAAACGCGGAATCGAGACAATCAGGGCGATTTGTTGCAGCGATAACTACGACGCGGTTGCTCTCGTCAGTATCAATTCCATCCATTTCAGAAAGGAGCTGAGCCACTACCCGAGCCTGTGCCGAAGCACCTACCAAAGAACTCCTAGACATGGCCAAGGCGTCAATCTCGTCAAAGAATATAACGCAAGGTGCCGCCTGCCGGGCACGGCGAAAGATACTGCGTACGGCCTTCTCACTTTCTCCAACCCACTTTGACAGAAGTTCAGCTCCCTTTAAAGATATAAAATTTGCCCTGGACTCCGTTGCAACAGCTCTTGCGAGAAGGGTTTTGCTGCAGCCAGGTGGTCCGTAGAGAAGAATTCCACGAGGTGGAGTTACTCCAACAGATGAAAACAAAGATGACCCCTTTTCAGTAAGAGGCCATTCTACCGCTTCTCGTAGTCTTTGCTTTGCTTCTTCCTTCCCACCAATGTCGCTCCAAAAAGTGCTCGGAATTTCCACAGCAACTTCTCGCAAAGCACTGGGTCGTACTTTCTTCAACGCTTCCCTGAAGTCCGCCTCCGTCACTGATGCCGTCGGCTCGCGAAGAAGCGCTGTGCACACCGCTTCTCGCCACAAGGCTACAAGATCCGCGCCCACAAAGCCGTAACAAATTGTTGCAATCTTCTCGAGACCCTCAGGAGCAACCTTTAAGCGCTTTTCGGAGTCTGCTTGTTTGACTAAGTTCTTCAAAATCTGAAACCTTCCATTGGCGTTCGAAATGGTGATTTCAATCTCATGGTCAAAGCGGCCTGGTCTTCGCATCGCAGGATCAATTAGATCTGGCCTGCTCGTGGTACCTATAACTAGCACATTTTCTAGCTCAGATCCATCGTGACCGTCCAGAATGGCAAGTAAGGCCGCCGTTATTTTCCTCTGAGCCTCATCGATTGCGGGAAGATCTCTGCGAGGGGCAATTGCATCTACTTCGTCAAGAAGAACAAGGCTAGGGCTTCTGCGACGAGCTTTCAAGAACGTGTTTTCCAATGTTCTAAGCGATTCGGATGTATACTTTCCTACGAGTTCGGGACCCGATACTATTTCGAGGTTAAGCCCGTATTCGTGAGCAAGTGCACACACCAACTTAGTCTTCCCAGTTCCTGAAACGCCGTGTATTAGAATCCCTTGCGGTCTTTTCGAGAACGAGGAACTAATTTCCGGAAAGGTATCTCCGTAATTTCCTCGGAAAGCTGCTTCGGTAATCTCCCTCAACCGTTCTATTTGCCAGTCAAGTCCGCCCAGGGTTTTTAGTCCACTACTCATATCCTCTTCCTGTGAACCTGGGTTCAAGTTCGAAGGAACAACTTCAATCAGCGTTGCCTTCGTACACAAGCAGACATGTTCGTTATTTTGTATACCAAAGCTTTTTCTACTGTTAATAATGACAGACGCAACTTTGAAGCAGACACCCTCCCCGAAAAGCGACAGCTTGAACTGCACACCTGGTTTCAGTGCCCTACCCAGCAGACCCGCATGCAGCATGGTGGTACACTCTTCTGCCGCAAGAAACTCAAGATCCAGGTGACAGCTCAAGCGAATGACACTGGCTTCTTCAAGCGTATTCCTAGGAAAAGCTTTGAGCAGCTTGATTCCGACCGAGTTATTGGGTTGAGCACGACCATCATTTTCTTCTTTACCATTCATAGCCTGTAGAACATCAGAGCATTTCCCTCTTCGGTCTTGGTAAGCTTTGCTCGGAGTCCTTCTCTTTCCTTTCTTATTCTTGGATTTTCTTCGTGGACTCTGCACGCTTGGCATGTAGATCGACACGTTCTCGAAACTAAGGCCAAGAGATGCTGTAGAACTTTCATCAAGTGCTACAAATCCCTCATCGACGACTTCTAAAGGCCACAGAGACACGACTGTGAACTGATGATTCTCGGTGCTCTGAAGGAGTGCCAAGTCCATGACCTTGTAATTGTTTTCTTGAAACATATACGGATGTATACATGCCACTCCCAAAGAGCTGATAGCTTTCGGGGGTATTCCTTTGGCATTGCGAACTTGAGATAGTAGCCTGTCAAGAGAAATGGCGCTGAGGGCAATATGACCTTCTGGTTCACATTGCTTAGAAGGGGAAAGAGACTCAGAGCGATCAGGTATAGCGTTTTGCATCTGATATAGTCGGCAAACTATAAAACGTTTCGTGTCTCCGTGCCTCTCTCCTTGACCTTCGCATGGCCGGTCTCCCTACAAAAGCAGATAAACTTGAAGCGAATGATATAAGTGTCTTTAGTGTTCACTCAGGTAAACCCAGGGATAAAATGAACTCGCTGTCTCCAGCAAAGGTGGTGCACGTGCCGTTAAGCAGTCAGTGAATTACGAGATATACTGGATTTAGCGTGATTCCTGAGAATATCTCAAATTGTACCCACACTTAGAGACGGCGTATGCAGCTATGGCGAGCAGTTCAATTTTGTAGATCTGCGGCCTGTTCTTTTCGAAGGTTATAGAATAGCGCCGTAACTGCAGTAGATGCGCTTGAGGAAGATTGTTTTGTCAGAACTTCGATGTCAGAAGATCCGGTTCCAAAAACCCCCGCGGTGCAGGCTTTCTGTTGGAAGACCCCTTGTAGATAAAATCAAAAAAAAATTCATGGTAATCGGCCTCGAAGATCCTTTTGTGCAGTTGGAGAGTCATCCAGGCGAAGCGTCGTCGAAAGTCACGCGGCTTTGTCGTTTCCCACTGCAAAGACCCAGCACCCTAAGTCTTACTCAGATCATTTCGCACTCATTTCTGCAGCGTTGTTTACTATAGCTCTACAACGTTCTTGGCTCTTCATTACATTACGTGAGAAGCACCGCTTTTGTTTCAGAGTATACGCGTTTGAAAGAATCAATATGACGAAGGTAAGTTCACGGCATAAACAATCTCCTCACATATGTACATCCAGCGCAGGTGTCATCGTTTATTGACTTCATTCTGACATTTCGCTCACCTTCAGCAAGAAGTTAACCCTAAGGCCGTGCCAATGGCAGATGCAGACCTATCCGTCAAGATTCTAGACCTTGTTCAACAAGCGGCGAACTATAGGCAAATGAAGAAAGGTGCTAACGAGGCCACGAAGACACTAAACCGGGGTCAGTCCGAATTCATTGTAATGGCTGGTGACGCAGAACCATTGGAAATCCTACTGCATCTTCCGCTGCTCTGCGAGGACAAAAACGTTCCGTATGTGTTTGTGCCTTCGAAAGTAAGCCTGGGAAGGGCCTGTGGCGTTCCACGGGCTGTTATTGCGTGCTCGATCTTAATCAATGAGGGCTCCCCCATTTCCGCCCAAGTTCGGAATCTGAGAGATGAAATCGAAAGGTTACTGCTTTAGATGCAAGCGATGTTACTTTAAACTTCCTTTTCATCGTTCCGGGCCCTTTCGACGGTAAAAATGTATGTTCGTCATGTTGAGGGGCAAGTAAATGCTATAAATCTATAGTTGTATTTCGTTGTACATTCAGTTGGAGCACTACCTTAGCTTGTTGTTTGAAGTTTGATTAACTGCTCTGTCAGCATCTGAAGTTCACTTTGTTGCACGGCTGCATAATTGTCTGCATCGCGGTTATGCTTAACATTGTTGATCAGAATGAACCCGTCTTCAATGACCCACTCCTGCCGTTGACATAAGTCAACAAGCCCGGAGTGATTGAGTCCAAGCGTTGCACCCGCTCTTTCCATAGAAATACGTGAGTAACCACGCTCCACATGCCTGATGGCTGCTTCTCTCTTTTGGCGTACTAATTCCTTGACAAGGTGACCGGCTTCTTTGCTCCATTGCTGCTCCGCAGCCTCAAAGAATCCTCTGCTATCTCGTTGCCACAACGCTTGCGCTAGCGCCCATGCCGCTCTTGTTTCGGCGTCTGCTTTGCACTGGGGAGGAAGACGCTTCCATAGAAATCGCGCTTCGCTCAGGTCTGCATCGAGCAAAGCACTGAGGATGTGAAAGGTGGGAAATGGATGAACTTCATTGTTTTCGGCTGCGGTGAGCTCTGCTTCCTCGCAGAGTCTAGTTAGAAGAGAAATATCTAAGGCTTCAACAGCCGCAACGATCTTTGACATGGGGCAGGAGATAGGTGGTAATGGCAGATATCAAATGACGCCTTCTTCGATGCTCATCTGCGAAAGGAATGATGGTGGCCCACAGCGAAGCCATGGGTTTGGCCAAGGCGAATTACGGATGTAACACTTCGTTGATCCGAACTGCAAAAAAATCCATTTGCTCTATTCTTCCGCGGATTTATTAAAATTCTAGGATCTGGCATGCAAACAGACGTACTGCGTCTGAGACGTACGAGACGGATCACCGACGGGCGTTTTGCAAGTGGTCCAGCAACTGAAGTCCAGTGACGATGCCGGGGTGCCTCTAATATCAATGTCAGGTTTAGTGTTTCCTCGACATCCATAAACAGCGAAATCTCGTCCAGCTTCAGCTACCAAGTCCAATTTCCTCCGCGTTCACGAAAGTCAGTACCTCAAAACTGGTCTAGAAGAGTCGCTCGCACCCAATTTTCTCGATACACTATAAGGGTTTCCAATGAAGCAACCAAAGCAGAAAAAAGAATTCGAAAGCGGTAAGACGCTCTTTGCTCGGAACTTGCATGAATCTGTGACCAAAGCAGATTTGGAGACTCATTTTGGTGGTATCGGGCCTTTGCGCCATGCATTTCTTGTTACATCACCAGGGTCCACGTCATGTAAAGGTTACGGGTTCATCACGTTTGCATTTGCTGAGGACGCAGAGCGCGCTCGAACGCTTCTGAGCGAATCTCTTCTGAAGGGCAGAAAGATGTTTTTGGATAATGCACGAAGGAGGATTCGAAGCTCCGACGACAAACAAACTAAGGAAGATATGCAGCCATCGAAACAGAAAGGAACATCAAACAGAGGAAAGAAAGGGACTGCGGTTGGCTCAGTTTCCATGCGCACGGTCTTACTGCAAAAGCGCTCTAAGGAAGACACGATTACGGAAGATGAAGCCAAGATTGCAGTAGGCGCAGATCGAAATGGTTCTGGTTTTCAAGTTTGTATACTTTCTTCAGATAGAAAGCTAGCAAGGTGTACATTTGATTCATGGTCAAATGCGGGGAAAGCCGCGGCTAATGCTCATGGTGATGCATTTGACGCCGTTATAGAGGCCTTGAAAGGCGGACAGCGAACGACGCTTATTGTCAGGAATCTTCCGTTCAGAGTGGATGCCAAGCAGCTTAGAGCGGTATTTCAGGCAGTTGCGCCTATTCGTTCTATGCGTCTCGCACCCCCCAGTGAGCTTCGTCGACTTGATAAACCGAGAAAGAGAAAGAATCGTTCTTCTGGTGGCGATGATACCAACACCAATACAGAGGATCCTCAGGAGAATGTTGTACCATGTGCTGGCTACGCATTCATTGAGTACTTCCTAGTTTCTTTTGCGAAGCATGCGATGAGTAAGCTCAACGGCACTAAAGTTGGTAATCGAGTCATTGCCGTTGATATGGCACTTAGCAAATCGCAGTACGTGGCGCAGGGTTTAAATCAAGAGCTTGAAGACCAGGATATCCCGTCCGAGGACGAAGAAGTCCAAGCGAGTAAAGGGAATGATACAGAAGGCGGGTCCGAAGTTATCCAACCTCAGAAACCTTGTTCTGAGGAAAAGAATGATAACAATACATCCCCAAAAGTACTAGAGTCAAGTAATCAACTGCCAAAGCCACTAAAACCGAAAGAGAGAAGCACGAACCCCAATGAAATGGCACGGACTGTGTTTGTACGAAATCTTCTTTTCGAGACATCAGCGGGAGAACTTCGACAAGCTATGGTGGACAGATTTGGCAAAGTGGACAAAACACTTCTTGTGAAGGATCCTAAGACAGGAAGACCCAGAGGAACTGCCTTCGTGATATTCAAGTCCGAAGATAGCGCAAGAAAGGCCGTGAACCACACAGTACCTTCAGAACCGGGAGAGCAGTCATTCTTCGAGAGTGATGCTGGTGGTTTCGTGCTGCAGGGTCGTAGGCTTTTGTTGACAATGGCCGTTGATCGTTCAAAGGCGAAGGATCTGAAGTCTACGATCCCCCTTCATGCTAAAAAAGATAAGGAGGACGACCCGCGAAACTTTCGTCTAGCATGGATAGGCCACATTCAACCAAACACGAAAGAAGCGTTTGGCTTATCTCCGAAGGACCTTGCACGACGAGCTACTGCGGAGAAAGAGAAGAAGACAAAACTCGAAAGAAATCCTAATGCGTTTGTTTCAGACGTTCGTTTATCCATCAGAAACCTACCGCGAGAATGCGACGAGAAGATGTTAAAGCACATGTGTTTGCTTGCGGCTCGAGAAAAAGCGGAACGGAATGAGCAGGACAAGAGCGCTGAGCTCCCCAAGGTCACACATGTGACGGTCGTGCGCGATACTGAAAGAAAAGACAGATCGAAAGGGTACGGCTTCGTACAATTCACGGAACACAGTCACGCTCTTAACGCATTGCTACATCTAAATAATAACCCCCGGGTGATGGAATGGCTTGTCGAAAAGAAGCCCAAAGCACTTCGTATTGATGAGATAAGGGCAGGTCTTTTGCAATCCCAATGGGGTAGGAATCGACGTCTTATTGTTGAATTTGCTGTAGAAGACAGACGTATCGTACAAGTACTTGACCGAGTAAGAGAAAAAGGACGAGAAATGTCGGAAAAGAAGAGAAAGGCAAGAGAACCTGAGGAAGAAGGCGACCGACCGCGGAAGAAGAAACGAAGGAGGACTGCAAGGAATGACCGAGTGACTGCTGATGTCCAAGAAGAACATAGAGATGTAGTTTCAAAACCGAGATCTGAAAAGCGCTTCGAGCGTAAGAAACAACGATATTCGCTGAAGCCGTCTACAGGCCCTCAAAAATCAGAAACAGATAGAACCGGAGCGAAAAGGCCTGCTATCTTATCTGAGAAGGAAGATACAGTGTTCCAGTCTAAGGGAGCCGCACATAAGACTGGCAGAAAGAAAAACAGACCAAAGAAGGTCGACGAAGAGGACAAGTTTGAGCGCTTGGTCGGAGCATACAAGAAGAAGCTGGTGAGTACAGAAGGAAAGAAGCAAAATTCGGGGCTTATGAAGGTGGATCCAAAAGGGTCGGGACCTCCTGTTAGATGGTTTTAGATATCACGAACAAGATTATGTTGCATGCGAATACATTCCGCCAAACAAACAAAAACGTAACCATGGCGGAAACCAGGCATTCGCACACATGTAATGAATGGTGAGGATGCTGGGACTTCTAACTTGTCATGGGCTTAAGGTATCACCAAGAACGATTTGTGTTATTTGAGACGTGTGAAGCTGCAAGGGAAAGTTGCTCTAGTTCTCAAACACATGAAATGTCGAACAGCTTTAAGTTGACGTGTCTATTTGATAACACGACGTAATATACCTCTCAAACTAAATGGGTACGCTTCTAGCACTGTAACTTCAATTAGCTTGCCAATGAGTTCAGTCCCGCCTTCGCAGAATACGATTCGGTTAGTTCTTTCTCGACCGCTTACTTCATTTGATCTCTTCGGATTCATGCCCTCGACAAGAACTTCAACAGTCCGACCCAAGTAACGGCGACTTCTCTGCTCAGCCTGCTCCCTCATTTTCTTGTTCATAATTGCAAGCCGTTCCATCTTAACCTCCTCATTAACCTGATCAGGCCTGGATGCAGCAATTGTATTTGGCCTCGCGGAATACGCTCTGACCATATTGGCATCGAATACAACTTCATCGGCAAGACTAACGGTGTTTTGAAAGGCATCATCGGTTTCACCAGGAAAGCCGACAATAGTATCGGCGCAAATGGCTGCATCTGGCATTTTCTCCCGTATCCGACGTGCTATATTAATGTACCGTTCCCGCGAGTAACCGCGTTTCATAGCCTTCAAAACTTGCGAGTCACCTGATTGAGGTGGCACATGGAAGTGTTCCATGACCTTGGGTAATTCGTAAACGGTATTGATCAAGTTTTCGGATATGTATCGAGGATGGCCTGTTGTAAAACGGATACGTTCAATACCGTCAACATCGTGGATGTACCTCAGTAACTCGGATAAGGTGGCCTTCGGGTACAGATCGCGCCCGTACGCATCCACATTTTGTCCAAGAAGGACTACTTCCCGATATCCCTCTGCAGCAAGCGCTTCAATTTCCCTTCGAATGCTAGACATTGGACGAGACTGCTCCAAACCTCTTGTATTGGGGACAACGCAATAGGTGCAGCGCTCTAAGCAGCCGTATATGATATTAACCCAAGCAGTTATACTGGATGAGCGCTTGGGTTTGGAAATGTCTTCATGAATGTGAATGGGATCCACCGCAACTACTTGCGCCTTGCTTGTATGGTAGAGGTTGAGCACATCTGTAATTCGGTTGGCATACTGCGGACCCATAACAATATCAATCTCCGGAACCCTGGAGAGCAGAGCGTCTCCCTCTTGTTGGGCAACACATCCCGCCACGATGAGCATAACTTGTTGCGGGGCATCCCACTTGCGCTGTGCATGAGGCCCAAGATACGAATACACTTTTTGTTCAGCATGGTCTCGTAAAGCACATGTATTGAGCATATAAATGGCCGATTTGTTTGGATCATCGATTTGGTGGTAGCCTTGGGACTCGAGTTGCGCGGCTATTCTTTCACTGTCGCTGGCATTCATCTGACAGCCGAATGTCTGAATGAAGAATGAGTGGGGAATAATGTGTGGTGGTTTTTGAGAGGTTCGACGCATGTTGGGGTTAACTGTATAGCCTTTCTCGCGGGTAGCGCCAAGTTTGGTGGGTTGAACAGATTGACGAATATCTGATACAATATATACTTCCCACCCATAAGAGAATTGCTCAAATTGCAAAGTTGCAGGCCGTGCGCGAAGTGCCACCTGCAAAAACTCATCTGGAACGGGTGAAGATGGTTGAGCTGATTTGGAATGATGAGGTGCAGTAGAGATCCAACCTGTGTCGCCGGCAGAAAGGCGAGTTTGATCGCATACGGAAAGCAAGGTGGCCATTTGCGAAAGCATGGCGCGCCTGGACTTTACGGCGTTGTGTATGAAGGACGCCATGTGTTCGGAGAGCACGCGGCAATGGGTGAGACGAATGGCGTGCACATGGTGATTGGAAAAGTCGTAGAAGCGCGGCGGAGGGGATGGCAATCGTCGCACAGGAGCGGGTGAAGGGGGTGACGGCACAGGCGGGGTGGCAGACTTAGAACAGGTTATACGCGGCGGTGGAGTATGTGCAGGTCGAGTACGTGAAGGTGGAGTAGTGCGGGTTTGGGACGGGGCGATGAACGGAGAGCGGGGTGGTGAGGCGCGTAGAAAGGGTTGCGGCAGGTGCAGTGTGAAGGCGGTTGAGCGATTCATGACCGTTTTCTGCGCTGAGAGTAGGAGAGTATGGTGGCATTTAGAAGGAGAGGTTGGGGGATTGCGTTGGGTAGGCACAATGTGCCCATCTGCGCGCAGTGTGGCAGAGCGCGCGAGATGTGGGTGAGAATCTCAAGTTGAGATACAGTAGAAGGCTATTGGATTACTAGGCAAATAAAATTATGCGCCGTGGAGGTGATGTAAATATGTGCAGAAGTGGCGGTACGAGAAACTGTAATGTATGGCGCATGGGAATTTGCAACAGCTAGTGATGCAGTCATTCCACGACGACGACAGGATAGGCAGGGTAAAGTTGTCTCGAACGGTTTCGAAGCGCGAGCGCGACGATGAGGACGACGACGATAGCGACGAGAATACCGAGAACGAAACCTATCAAGAAAGCTCGCTTCTTTTTATCGCGCCACCACGTGGAGGTATCCACGAAGCAACAGCAGATGAAGATGGATAGAATGACGGCAATGATGAGACCGAGACAGAGGCCGATGAAAAATCCTAGCAGACCGGAGAGAAATAGGATCAAGGGGCTATCGTACTGAGCGGGCGGCATGCGTGGACGGGCCGCTTCGAGGTCATGTTGTTGTTTGAGAGGCGATGGCTGGCGAGAAGGTGGAGACGGCGGTGGAGACGACGGTGGAGACGTTGGGGGTGGCGGCGGTGGTGGCGGCGGCGGGGATGCGGCACGGTTTTTCGGGGGTTTGTGTGCAGAGCGTTTGGAGGCTGCTGGCGACTTTGGGGAAGGCGGGGACTTGTGGGCGTGGTTGGACTTTGGGTGGGAGCGTTTTGAGTTGTTGCGCTTTGCCATGGGGAGTTTGTGCCGGCGGTACCGACGGTAGCGGCGGTAGATTGCTACACTGGTAGATATCACAGCAAGATGTACCGTTGGTATGATTGTTGATCAAGTGAATGATTTGGCACATGCATGTTCTGGCGCCCAGTCGCGCATCACAGTGCAGCCGCGCCACGCGTACGCGTGGAGAGCGGCGCGTGCCACCGGTGCCAGCAGTTGGGGTGCGCCGCGAGATGCGCTCGCTCACCTTCACGAGAGACAGTTGCGACGGCGCTGACACAAAGAGTGCTCTCACGAGAAACAAGCCAAGCAAGCTGCGGCGAAGGTGGCTCTGTCAGTTGTTGTCGCTGTGCGTGTGCGTTATGAGCGGCGCTGATAACGGCGGGCGCACGTTTGTACCTTTGTTGATGGCTGTCGCTTTCCGCGCGCCGCTTCGCCCTACGCTGCGCGCGCGGGAGAGCGCGGGCATAGCGCTCTCGCGCTCGGCTTGCATTGCGCGCACTCGCCGTAGTCGCAACGCATCTCGAATGCATGCACGCGCAGTGGCGTGGCGTTCATGCCAGTGGCAGGCTATAAAAGCGCGCGCCTCGCGCTCGCTGCAGTGGTGATGGCGATCGTTTCGCGAAGAACAAACGCAACATGGCGGCATTACAACACATCACAAGTCGCATTCCGCATCTGTTTGAGCTGTTACAATACCTGCAGCCGTTTCATCAAGGCGTGCAACAGTTTGACAAAGCGCTGTCTCGCAACGAGTACCGGCCGTGCTTTGCAGAAGCGTACGGCATTCTGTGCATGATACAACAAATGGTGTGCAACCAACTCAAGGGCGTGTGCAAGAGTGATCCGTGCTGCCAAACAAGCGCGTCGTACATGGTGCTGGACGGCATGCATGTCATTCGCAACGACGCGCAGTTACGCCGCATTTCGCAACTGGGTCAGCAGTTTGTGGCGCATACCAAGATGGCTCTGGCTGTACACGCGCAGTACGACCGTCAACTGGCGAGCTGTCAAAGCGGGGCGGTGGGGCGCACGGCCGGCGTGGCCGTGCGCATGTCGCTGTGTACGGTGCGTTTGGAGGGCGGCGCACTTGCCGATGTTGGTGTCAACAACGGTGTGTTGGCGTGTCTGGCGCTGATGAATCAACATGTTACGAACAGTCGATTGGCGTTACATGCTCTTTGTGGCGCTATTGTTTGCAGGTTTCCAGAGCGTGCGCACGCGTTTGAGGCGGAGTAGCGACGGTGGCCAAGCGTAGAACAAGCACACTTTCGACGCAAAGTACGCCATTTCACATAAAGCTTGATCGAAAAGTCGACGTGGACAAAACCAAAACGCTCGCTCGCTCCGCACGGAATGGATACTTTGGAGAGCGCGCGCGCGCCGAAACGAAAAAGGGAAAGGGAGGCGTCCCAACAGGTGCGTGCTGTTTACAGCGTGAGCGAGCGCGTAAGGAGGAACTGCAGGAGGCGCACGCCAGCGGCAGCGCATGCATGCTTGTGGCCGTTAGAAGCGCCCCTTCTTGTCGCACAGCTCGGCAGGGGGAGCACATGGCTGTGGCATGTGCTTGTTCCGCTTCGGGCGCGCGCTCGCTCCTGCCGGAGTGTGCTGATTGCGGCGGTGGCCGAGGAGGGGGATTGCGCGTGCGCGTTCAGCGAATGAAGTGCCACCAAGCCACCGCTACCTTCGTACTGTACGTGTACACAGATTGCTATCTCCGCGGCTAATTTTTGCGCGTGCTCTCATTGTGCACGGCTGCACTGCTAACCTTACAGTGCTGCCACTTCGACAAGTGCCCCCCCTTTATTTAGTGCGCCACCGGCGCTTCCTCACCAGCGCCCCAGCTACTTTTGGTCCAAATATAGCGCATTGTGCCGTTCCTCACACTTGTAAGCTGCATGCTGCTGCTGCTCCCTTTCTGCGCAACTGACAGGCGTCGCATCGTCTGCACTCAAAAACCCTCCTTTGGTCGAAGCCACCGCCTTCGACCAAAAAAGTTGTCACAAACACAACAACAATTTTAACATACAAACACACACTAATGTTAATCATAACTTACTCTATAATATAACAAAGACCCCCACCAAAACCACCCCGCACATTACCTCATCTCGTCCCCTCCGTCCCACTGCTGCCTGTACAAGTGCTCCAACAGCACAAACGCCAAATTGCGATACGCCCTTGAAAGCGCCCACTGCTTCCTACGCGTAACCCTCGATTCCCTACTATTCGCAGGAACACCGTCCTTCTTCAGTTGTTCTCTCAACCGTAGTTTCGCACTCTCAGCAACGCCATGCACCCGCTTCTCAACATTATCCACAATGCTTTCCAGTTCTTGGTTACTCAGTATGCCAGCCACTTCGTCCAACCTCAGCGGCTCCGGGTCCACTTCACCCTCCGTTTTACCGCATTTTGCCTTGCCCATTTCCCTTTCCCCACATCCGCTCGTCCCCATCTGCGGCGTGCATGGCGCAGTCGAGGAGAATAATGCCTCTTCAACACCTACGGGCGACGGATCAGGCCTCGGTGCAATGAGAACTGCGCCCCCACTTGCAACGTTAGCAAAATGTCCATTCAATCCTCCGATTGTCGTTTGGGACAACCGCCGAATCTCTACAATCTCGCCAGGAACCATCTCTCCATTCGTAATGTGCGCATACTCTCTAGAAATCCAGTTTGCAGGAGGCGTCACCATGTTGTGAGCAGCCACAGCCTGTGAAGCAACGGGGGTAGCATACATGGGCGGAGAACACGACGGTGTTACCTCATTCGCACCCATCGATCTCCCCAACCACTCGTCCAAGGACGTACAATTCACCGGAGCATCCAAGTCGTTCAGCCCCTCTACTCTTCCCTCAACGAGCATATGCTCATCACTATTCAGCATGGTGTCAGTACCCTGTTCCTGTCCACCATACCCGCCTCGTTCAGTGCCAGGTCTCGTCGGTGTTGGAGGCAAAGTGAACGTATCCATCTCGTCCGTCATCGGTGGCGGAGATGGAGATGGGCACGAATAAAAAAGAAGATTCCGTTTTGATCTTACCTGCCTCTCGTCAAGCCTTTCCAAATCAATGTCGGACAATTGCGGCCTATCCATGGTTGGGATTCTATTCGCAAATGGTGCAAACGGCGGCCGAAAAGCTTCTGCGAGCTTCTCCACGGAATGTACGACGGTGCACTGCAATTCGGGAAATGGCAAAACTTGTATCTGCGCCCTTGTTCAAAGACATAAATTTTCGGTCGATATCAGAGTTGATCTTACTTCGGGAATACTTGACCAGAAGTGTCTCCGAAGGGGAGGGCCAAGAACGGAACGAACGAAAGAGGCGTTTGACCTGTCTTTTAAGAAAGGGCAAAAGCACAACTTCGAAATACAACGAGGTTCGCGCAGATGGTAGCCTGGTATATTATTGGCTATCCCTTGCGAAGTCTTCGTATACTGGTGTATTTGTCGTTGTGACCAATCGTTGTTTCCCTTACGCCGAGCAGTATTATAGGTCACGCGCTATTCCACTTCTCTATGCGAAAGTGTGCTGAAAACATTTCCTGTGTTTTGTGGGCAAAAAAGCAGGAGGCGAGAATGTATTGCATCCTTGCTGTGACAGCAAGTTCCCCGATAGTACCAACGGTACCAAATACCGACGATTAAGAGTGTGGCGAAGTAGCTTCTTTCCTTTCTCTTTCTTATTGTACCCTGTTTCCTTGCCCCGAACCTCTTCCCGTCTTCCCTCTGTCCAGTTCTCGTATCAGATATCTTACCTGCATAGGGATCAAGCATCGTGCCTGATGGCTACCTTGCAATCATAACATAATCCCACGACGCCTTACCTTTAACCCTTCTGTTGTTTCAATGACCCCTAAGCTGCTGTGCAGTTCACCGTTTTGATTGCATGCTTTTGTGCTTGACTGGGGGTCACGGCAGAGCAAATCCAAACCAATGTCGAGATGAACCGTGACAACCAATCACTATGACCCGTTTCTTACACAAGAGTTTCCTGGTGTCTCTAATCTGCGACAGGCGACAGGCTTCAGTCGCTTTACGTCATCGTATTGCCTCATACTTAGAAGTTCATAGGGAGCACTCCGTTGATCGTCTCGGTGATGTGTCCTTGAAGTCCCAGCATTCCGTATTGCTCTTCCGGCTGTTTATAGACGCAACATAGTTTTTGGTCCCCGCTACATTGAATGCTGCATGCCAATGGAGACCTAGAAACCCGTGAACAACACAAACCAATTAGCATTGCATGCTCTCTCCTTGATTCTCTTATACGTTAACCTAATCGCTTGACCCATTAATTACGTTTTACCATTTCTGATATATGATCATAACGAACGAGTCAGTATCCATGCATTCCACTGTCCATCACGGAATTTGCACAGTTTGTTCAGCCTCCAGTGCACACGAGTATGGATGGGTCCGTTCCCCCGAAGTACTCGCTTCTCCCTGATGTATGGTTCTAACGACTGACTGAGTTAGTATTGCGTACATTCCGCAGCTGCTTCTTTGGTGTGTTCTACAGAGAGTTGAGATCGTATGTGGAACTGCTTTCCGAATCCATTGCCGATGAGCGATCTGTCGTCGACCAGTCGTGTTCTCCTTTGCGGTAGTCAGTCTCAAACGATCGTGCTTCTACTCCGAGCGGCGAATGATGCGAGCGAACCGATATACGATTTGAAATTTTGAACTTTCCCTAAAATGTTCTGGCACTGTGGTGGTTGATTTCTCATCAAGCTCGAAGCGGGTGAAATCTGTGGGAAGGCGGGTGTTCGGTGTTGATTTTGCTCATACCTGGAAAACCCCTCAAGAGCCTGTCGTTGCACAGGGGTGAGGATAGATTGCTAACCCTTTACCGTTGGTACGGAAGGCACAATAGGATACCTTTCGGAATTATTCGTTCTGCGGTCTTCTAGCATTGCGTTCATCAGTTCAAGCTTGTTGAAAGCACGGAGGTCTGTTCGATCTGCGGCAATTTGCTCCACTATGAACGGAAAGGGGCAGATGGTTCGCTTCCTGTCATGGAACGTTGACATGAGCACAGAGCCCATAGGCCCTCGTATGCACGGACTGCTGTTGCAAATACGAGAGCTGAAACCAGATGTCGTGATGCTTCAGGAAGTTACGCCAATATCATTCAAAATTCTAGGCAAGTACCTTTGGGATACTGTCGACAACGTCAAAAGTGATGCAACTGAACAGAATATGAACTCGGTTGGCCGAACAACAGGGGAGAAAGAGAACGGGGATGTAGCTCAGCAACAGGCGCCCCATTCCACTGCGTTGGGACATGCACCTTATGACCTTCACATTGACCCTAGCTGGCCAGAAGAACTGCCGTACTTCTGTTTGCTTTTGACTCGAAGGAAGCTGTTCTACAACCCCAGTAGTAGCACCACGAGATTTGCAACGTCCAGAATGTACCGTGGGTACGTCGCGGCTTCCGGAACAATCTCCAGTGGCGCAAACCTGTTCATAGTCACGAGTCACCTGGAATCGTCGAAAGACAGTACAGTGGAAAGAAAATCGCAGCTGCTGCAAATCCTGGACACAATGAGAGAGCGTGTTGATGAAGGCTACTCGACTTTCTTTGCAGGGGACACAAATCTGAGAGAAGCGGAAGTGCCTGCGTCGGAAATCATAAAGAAGCCCAAAGCTGGGGAATCGGGACGGCGTAAGCGCAAATCAATGAAGGAAAAATTCTCGGACGTGTGGGTGATGGCTGGTGGCAGTGACGAAAACAAGTTTACGTGGGACACGCAAAGCAACGACAACCTTGGAATGGTTGGGGACTTTCGACCAAAATCTCGATACGACCGGGCGTTCGTATTGTCGCCTTCAAATGGAGAACGTGTGTCTGGGTTTAACTTGGTCGGTCGTGAGAGGTTGGAATGTGGAAGGTTCATTAGTGACCACTGGGGCCTGTGCATAGACATGATTTACTAGTGCAGTCACCACGCTGAGAAGGTGGATTTAGTAGGTAGGGTTCGACCATTAATCCTTTCCAAGGACTTGATAAGCGCTTGGGTACCCAATCGCTCATCGCCGCAAGCGCACAATGAAACGTACAACTGTTGAGCGAGGGCGAGTCCCGGAAGAGACACTCTCATCTGTTTGCAAGCTTCCAGAGCAATGCCAAGATCCTTGACGAAATGCTCGACGTAGAAACCGGGTTCCATATCGCGCTTCAGAATTCTGGGGGCGTAGGATTGTACAGAGAAGGATCCGGCACCACCTCCTGCAATGGCGCCTAAGTAACTCTCGAGATCGAGACCTGCCGCATGGGCGTACACTAACCCCTCGCACATTCCCAGCATGGATGTTGCGATCGTGATCTGATTGGCCATTTTGCAATGCTGCCCCGTTCCTGGACCTGCGAAGACGGTAACGGTACTGGCAAAGCAATCCAGGACGGGTTTAACCTCGTCGACGGCTTTCTTGTCGCCGCCCACCATGATGCTGAGTGTACCCTTCTTGGCGCCGATGTCACCGCCAGTGACAGGGGCATCGACGACGAAACGGCCACGTGCAGCGGCGAGTGCGGCGAGTTCTGCGGCGAGACCGGGCTCGGACGTGGTGAGGTCGACGACGATGCCACCCTCCTTGAGAGTGGAGAGCACGCCGTCGGTGCCGGATATGACCTCGCGAACATCAGAAGGGTATCCAACCATGGTGAAGACGATGTCTGAAACGGCGGCTACTTCGGCTGGGCTGTCGGCATAACGGGCACCTAGATCGAGGAGGGGTTGCGCCTTGGACTTGGTGCGGTTGTACACGGTTAGCGGGTAGCCGGCTTGGATGACATGGGTGGCCATGTTACGGCCCATGACACCGGTTCCGATCCATCCGATGGCAGTTTTCGCTGGGCTGGCGGGCATGTTTTCAAGCGGCGATGAGAGGGTGCAAACGAAGAGGAGTTTGAGCGGGTTGGGGGTTTGGGGGGGGGGGGGGGTGTTGGGGAAGGACACAGAGGTGTTGCGGTTCGGAGGTTGGTTTATATGTGCATGGATGTAGGATATTACAGCACTGTACCGAAAAGTTGGGTGCAAGAGACAGCGCTTGGGATGGGATGAAGTTTTGCGCACGGAGCGCAACGGCTGCACGCGCTGCATCGAAGATCGAACAGGGCGGATCTGGGAGCATGTGTGCACGCACGTGTGTGTTGATATTTCGGGAACGGAGAAGGTCATGCGCTGGCGGCGGTATGCCACGTGGAAGGCTGGCACAGCCCAATGCGGGGGGGACAAGTGGCCAAAGGGCATTGCGTGAATCGCGTGACGACGGGTGGCGTGACGCGTGTGACATGCGCCGTAGGGGCGTGATCGCTGGGTCGTCACCGTGGACGCAGGCGGAATTGCGTTCGAACAGAAATTGCTCGAGTTGCGCTTCGCGTTGCGCTTCGCGTCGCGGGGCGATGGCGCTTCGTTTCCGGTTGCGCGCGCGTGGCGCCATGCGCGTGTTGCTGCTGCTGGCCGCGTGCTGCGCGTGCGCCACCGCAGAGATCTCGATCCGCGCCTGCGCGCCGCACGATAACGCGCTACTGACGCATCGCGTGTTGCACAACTTTGAGCACGCGTACCGCAATTACAAGCTACATGCGCTTCACTTCGACCAGTTACGCCCGCTTTCTTGTTCCGGAGAGGACTCTTTCGGCGGCTTGCATCTCTCCCTCGTCGATACCCTGGACACGCTCTTCATCGTGCGCGATTACTTTGAGTTTGTCCACGCGGCCAAGTTCTTGGTGCACCGACTTTCGTTTGATCTCAACTCCACCGTGTCGCTTTTCGAGATCAACATTCGCGTTTTGGGCGCCCTTTTGTCCGCTCATGGTCTCGTCACCGAGGGATTTGAACATACGCGCTTTGATGCCTGGTTGTGGTGGCCGTCTTACGATGATGGTTTGTTATACCTGGCCTATCAACTTGCTGAACGTCTCATGCCCGCTTTCCACACGCCCACGGGAATTCCATACGGCGCTATTCACCTTCAGCACGGTGTGTCTCCTAATGAATCTATCGTGGCCAGTACGGCCGGTGCCGGCTCGCTCTTGCTTGAATTTGGAACGCTTTCTAGGTTCACCCGCTTGCATAAGTATTATCGCGTCGCTTTCCGCGCTATGGAGGCACTTCATGTACGCGCCGCATCCACTGGTTTGGTTGGCAATCATATCAATATTGTTACAGGTGTTTGGGTTGCTACTGATGCTGGCGTCGGAGCTCTCATTGATTCCTTTTACGAGTACATGCTCAAGGGCTATATTTTGTTTGCTGATCAACGCTTGTTGCGCATGCATCAAGCCAGTTATGACGCCGTTCGCACGTACGTGCGGAAAGGCGATTGGTTTCTCAATTCGGACATGTGGACAGGTCACCCGGTTTCGTCGGTGCTCTCATCCCTGTCCGCTTTTTATCCCGGCTTCATGCTTCTCCACGGTGAAGTGGATCACGCCGTCCGTGCTGCAAGGGCCCAATATACTGTTTGGAGAAAGTATGCATGTCTGCCTGAGGGGTATGATGTGTTGAGAAAGCTTCCTGTTGATGGTCAGGTCAACTACCCATTACGTCCAGAACTGGCGGAAAGCGTTTTCTATTTGCATTGGGCAACCGCCGATCCGGCCTGGATTGCAGTAGCGGACGCTATGTTGCAAAGTATTGAACGAACGTCTCGCGTTCAATGTGGCTTTGCTCAAGTTCATGACGTCACTACGATGCAACTCAATGACCTCATGGATAGTTTTTTGATGAGTGAAACTTTCAAGTACTTATACTTGATCTTCCAGGGAGACGATCATTGGATCCGTAATGGCGCTTATGTGTTCACTACTGAAGCGCATCCTTTGTTTATTTCACCTCATTCTTTGGATATCCCTGGTGTCGAACCGCCGAGCACAATTCCCGTGAAATGCCCGCGCAGACCGCGAGCAGAGCGGCTGTTGCACTGTGGATATGGTATGCAAGGTACCGATTATCCGACGCTTACGAAAAAGAACATTGTGCGCGACCGAGTGGACCCGGATGTCGCCATGCAGGTGAACCATCTTGTAGAGCACCACGGCGTTGGTGTGCTGCACATGGGAAGTGTATTCCTGAGCGACGACGAGGTGTATCGCGTTATGAAAGTGCATGACAATGAAATCGTCTTTGCAAGGTTGGATGATAGGGAAAGTGAGATTGAGCGATTCAGGCAGGCTAATGTTGCCTGTTCTTATATTCGAGGGACTGACCTTATTCGCGGTCTATGCAGATGGCATGATACATGACCTTGGCAGTCTCAATCTATATTTTAAATTGGAGTTACCAACTCAGAACGGAAGCTCGTATTGCAGTGTTCGAGCTATGCGACATCAATTTCAACAGTCCATCTTTGATTGCGTTATTGTTGTTATTGCTGTGCACTGTGGGTGGACCAAGCTACCGATTCGTGATTCACTCTCCTCGGATTTTCCTCCCTGCGAGCGTTGGCAGACTATGACGGCAGAATGTGTGTGTGTGTGTTTATATGAGCTCGTGTCCCTTATTCCAGGACTACGGTAGGGGTTAAAGTGAAGGCAGCAGAATGATGGACTGTGCCATGTCGGGACCGCCGGTATATTCCCCTCATAGCAGTAATAGCTAAAGCCAACGTCATACGCTTTAACATGGGTCGTCCGTTCGTTTCGCTATATACTGAAGAACAAGTTCCGGTAGCGAAACATTTTCTTCGACCAACAAGGGGTGGTACCAAATACAGTCTTATTGAAGCCCCGTTTGGGATGATAGCGACAAAAGACGGCCGTCGACTGCAAAGGTTTCGATCCAGCTCTACAGAATTTTGACATGACTCTTTATTCACTTTGCTATGGGGGCATGCTGATCGTCACTGGAATACTTGCGTGGCTGATAACATCTGGCTTTAATCGCGAACGACGATGCAATCAGAGTTTGTCAAAAGAAAAGTGCACTGACAGTTTAATATACCCTTCTTTGTTCTCTGAGCCTCTTCGCTTTGAGAAGGTTGCTTCACACAGTGAATCTCCAACTTTCGAAGAATCAACTGCGATTCCTCGATTCTCTTCAAGAGAGCAAGTAAAAAAGCAATGTAAGCTTCCAAAAACAAGAAAGTAGGACTCCATTGATTAATCATTGGTGCTTGAATTGAATCAGAGAGAGAAGCAAGTGGTGCATTAGCTCGGGAAAAGATTGCTACATGGTCTCATCATCCACTGAAATGGTAAGTCCTTCCAGAACTTCGGTGCTGGGCTCGGGGCTCATGATCATGTCTTCCTCTGCTTCGCGAATGATATTTGCTACAGCCGTATCCAGTTTCCTGACGAGAATAGTCACGTCACGCTCCATGTCCGTCACCGCTTCCGGGGAGGCATCAAGAAGTTCATCTTCAGCTGTTGCTTCTAATTCATCAAGGTTAAGGGCATTAAGCGGCGCAAACATGCATCCTAACAACAGAACGACCAAGAAGAAGCTGACCTGCACTCGGAAAAGGCGAGCCATTTGGGTGTATGGAGTACGAGGCAAAAATGCAGTCGGTTAGCTGTGTTTGATATGAAGTACGACGGAAGAGTTAGTCAGGATGTTTACTATAATCCGTTCGTTCTGGGCAAAGGCGTTACCTGAGTTTCGACACTAGCAGCATCCCGCTCTCGCTTCTGCTGATGACATCGTTTGGCATAGTTGTCACATGCCTGAGTTCATGAAGCGGTCCTCCCATTTCGGCGCAGACTACCGTTTGTTCTGGTCTACGCTATTGTTCCCACAACTGAGGTGTTCCGAGTACATAAAATACGTAGCGGGCCACCATGAAGTTGTTTTCACACTTCCAGCTTCCTCTCCCGTACCAGAAACAAAAGAATATGGACCTGTACCATGATCAGGACAGAAACGACAAGTATTCCCTTTTTGGCCCTTGGGGAGGTGGGTAAGGTGGTCAAATGAGAAGGTCTGATCCCGTTCTTTGTGTCAGGCGTTTTTATATCAGTAGCAAGCGTTTATGGTCTAGATTGTCGTTTGTTACTAGACGCCCCTGAGCATTCAGAGGAAGAAGCCAATAGACATCTGGCCCAGTCACGTCTGTGTAGCGAAAGCCACCAATCCCTGATGGATGCACAACCTTGAACGCCGTACACCTGTCCGAAGATATATTCTTGATCGGATACTATGATGGTGTTGTTTCTATGCGGGACGCTATCTTGTTTGTTTGTTTAAGGGCCGTGTTTCTGATTCCGAAGGCACGATAAGGCTCCGTAAGAGAAGAAGCGTTCTCTGTCAAGACAAGGGCGGCGATGTAGATCACATGATGTCCGTCATTCAGACCGATAACGGATATCCTTCCTCGCATCATCTACGAATGTTTCGTAGGCAGCTCATCTGGCTGCCTTCTGAGTTTCTACATCAGCTTTATCTATTGTCTCCCCACTCGCCTTTCACTGGGTGAAAAGTGCATTGCGAAGGAGTTGAGAGCAGTGAAGGCGCATCAAGTTGGACCCTTGGGCGTAAGCCCGTGAACCCATACAATAAAAGAACCTAATTTCTGGACTGCAGGCGTCGGAAAGGTGCTGAGACAGTGGGCACATTCCAGGAAAGACGATTCGCTTTGGACATTGTAAGGTGTGCCGAGCGTTTCCAGACTCATGTTTGATAATGCATAAGGAGATGTATACACTCAGTCAGATGATCGGAACAGAAAACGGAAGCATCAAGGATGCAGGTATAAGTAGTGACGGGCGTGCAATGACTAGCTCTGGCGAGGTGAAAGTGCCTGTCACGTTTCATAAGCTTTTCTGAAGACGAGTTGATACTTTTCATTTTACAGCATACGATATGAACGGAGAAAAAATAATAGCTTCACAGGACACGCTAGCATCGCTGGGTTTCGATCCCAGGACCGCTGGGTTATGGGCCCAGCACGCTGACCACTGCGCCACGATGCTTTCAATGCGACTGCAGGCAGCGAGTCAGTTGCAAACTCATATTCCAAGATTCCACTAGTGTGCAACCTTATGGCCTTTAAGCTGCTTTTGGTGTGCCGGATACTTCAAAAGGAAATATACGAATTTGACTACAGATAGCTCTCATAGATACGAACAAGAATACAAACATGAAAGGCCACACTAACTTCAAGGAGTGGTGTCCTTTTATTTGATAAATGATGGAAACTCTTTTTATTGCTCTATTTGATTGTTGAGAAGAGCACATGGGCAAATCTTCAATAGGTTCTTGCTGAAGCTATTTTCTTAGAATTAGCGTCATATCAATCCTCGAAGCTCTGAACTCCCCTGACGCATGCTGTATCTAGACAGCAGCTAAACGCCTGGAGGATGGAGAACGGGTGAAAAGGCTGCAACATTTCAGAGGGTGTAACGAGTTTGATGCTTACATTGGCGGGACGAGAAAAGACCCCAACAAAGTCTATTCTTACTGGCTGGAACGGGTACACATATAAATTTGGTTTGAGTAGCAAAAAATTTTACCATGTTTTGGCGGGAAACCTACACTCTTGTAAATGAAATCCTAGTGCACAATCATTCCGGCTGCGGCCACCCTGTGCTTGTTCTGTTCACGATAAAAATCCCGCAGTGCCTTCCATGCTCTCGCCGCTCCACCTGCTTCGCTTCGCGAGACATCAGCAACCCTGCTGTTCCTGCAATGCAACATTTCCCATGTCCTTTAACCCAAGATGTCGTTGTAGGAAACAAGCATTGAACGAAGCGTCAAGTTTGAAGCCAGAATGGAAAGCCTAGAGGAGGTGGGGCGCCCGTACAAATGGAAGCGCACAATGGCGCCACCTGAAGAATGGCGAAAGAGATTATTGCAGCAGTGCCTGAAGCGAATAAAACATACCCGCGATGAAGAGCTTCACAGCCGGCGAAAAGCTCGCTTGAGAATGATTGAGGAAGAGGCCGCCCTTCTGAATTCTGAACCGACACATCTTTGCGATGAAGATTTGGAGGCTCTTATCGCGGATCTCGAAGCAGCTATGGACGCCGAGCGAAGAGAAGCTGAACAGAAGCTGCTAGAGGATGAGGAGAAATTAATACAAGACTTTGAACGCCTTGGAAAAGAAGTTGCCGATTTGGACAGCGAGTTATACAGCTTTCAAGAAGATCGGTTTAGGGAGGATTCGAGCGATTTAATCTGTCCTGTTTGCGAGCGTGGGTCCCTTCATGTTAGAGAAGGTGTGGTCTTTTGTCGCTGTGGAGTGAGAGTTGATGGTGGTACCTATGATAACCTCACTACAGATATTGTGAAGCAACGGTTGGAGCAGGTGTTTGCGAAACATGCCAACTGCGGAAGCTCACCAAAATTTCAAGTACGTGATATGTTTGGGAGGTTTTTGTGGGTACACTGCCGTTGTGGGGAGGACTGTATTGTACTATGAAGTTTAGCGGCTTGTATTGGTCAGCGAGTTGAAAGAATGTTTTCACGGTGTGGTTATGCATGATTCGGCTGCATCCTTCAGCATGTAAGTCTTGGAAAGTAGGTACAATATGTAGCCTTGTGAAGGGCTGGGGTTTAGACTCGTGGCCACATTATTGGTGAAGTTGAATCCGAAATGGAAGTGTGTGAATAGTTCGAATGCGCTTAGCGATACTTATGCAAATCCCATGTTCTAACGCATCCCACGGAACAAAAAGAGCATGGATAATATGGCGGGAAGTACGAGTGATTTGTTTCTGAATGTCGTTGAGTATGAGTTGCCACCTACGTTATGTGCTATGCATGGAATGGGATTCACAGATAATTCGAGTTGCAAGGGTTCGCAAATTTGTATTTGCTCTCACATTTCGGAGAGGTTGCGCACACCGGTGTTCTTGCGAACCAACAGAACGACTGGGCTGATGCTCTTCGAGCTGCTCGCGCTAAGAGAAACTGCTTCAGAGTTTGAAGTTAGAGCGTGAGATCAGAATCAGCAACTCTCCCTAGTCTCCAGGAAGAGGGTGCATGTATAAGAACAGATACGGTTTGCTTATCTAGTAAGCAGGACGGAACTTTATTAAGAGACGTATGTTCGCTTTGTGCGTGCCTCTCAAGACTTTACTGAAGGAGAAGCCTACGATCATCGTCGACTTCTCCTTGACGGAGGAACGGAGAACATGGAAAAGCGTTTGGTGATAATCGTTCCTCGAAGGCTGTCAAAGCTGTCACTCTGCACAGCGGGCGAAGTCCTACTTTACAGATTCATCACGATGCCAAACAAAGCTTTGTCGCATCGAACCTGATAACTGAACTGTCCATAGACTAGTTATCTCACTTCATCTGTGTTGTTACCGATATCGGTCCTTTGATTTTGATATTGTTTTTTTTTTAGCATTCCTGCCTTGCGCTTGATTGGCTTCACGTCGGGTAATAGTGCGATAAGCACGTTATATCGAGGAGCTTGTGCATTGCTCTATGGGTCACTCGTTCGTCGATAGAACTCAGAAGTATAATCATAAAAGAATGGCACATGCAAAAAAAAACCTAAAAAGTACTTTCCAAGAGGTCAGGATTTTGGCCCCACGGTACACGCACAGAGTTATCGTTTGAGCCGTGGCTTGTTGTCGCGTTGTCCCTCAAAACGAAAAAGGCATCTTTTGGCGCGGACCTGCCTTCGAAACGGCGGAAACGCGGGAAAGAAGGCTGTCCGCTTTCGATTCATCGCATTCCCCGTGTTAATCCGCTTTCTTCGATCCTCCAGCGACCACGCTCAACGCTTCCAAGAACTCCCACCCCCTTCTATTTTACCTTTCGCTGCCGCTGCTCCTTCCGAACGCTCCACGTCGGCAGCGCCAACCTCACTTTATTCTACATGCCGCCTGAGGAACGGCCATCTTCGCCAGGTCCTGGCGATGGCTCAGACGATGACCAACCGAGCTCTCCAAAGCACGTCTTTGATGACGATGTTGAAATGCAATCCATCTCTGTCAACCCAACCCACCCACAAGACTCCGATGGCTCTCCTTCTACAGTTCCGCAAGGCGAAGGAGGACAAACAACTGCGAATCAAACAAACATGCAAGATGCAGAGCAAAATCAACACTCTAAGAACTCTACTCCGCTCCCGGCGCATACCGACCCTTCAAGTAGTCATGAGACGGCCGGTGACCCACCCCGGCGCGTAGTCGAACCTTCTCAAGATGACCAGGCTCTCGAACAACCGAACCAAGATTCTTCTGTTCAGTCACCTTTATTATTTGATACTATGCTTCACAAGCCGTCGAGCTCACCCGGACTTGTCACTGCCTGGATGTCTCATGTATCTATCAACGGCCCAGAGGCCATGGCGGCCATCGTGTCCCTTGTCATTAGCGCGGCGCGACCTGTACCCTTTTCCCGTGAGCAGCTGGTCACTTCGGACATGATTATCGCCAATGAACCACAAGAAATCGTTAGGGACTTATGCCAAGTCCTAGCCGTTGATGCACCCGAGAAAGTCGTCGTGCTAGCAAAGGATACGCCATCTCGAAGAGTGCGTCGAACCTACGAAGACTTTTGGCGCCGCGTTGCCGCTGAGGCTCCGGATATAGTCTTGTATCACACTGATTGCTTTGAAACGCTTATTCCTTGGCTTGAGTCCATGTCTAGTTCTCCGATTCGAGCTCTCAGAGTTTCCGCTTCCCTTGCTGCGTATCGACTTGTAGATGGGTTCATCGAAGTTGGCACACAGTTACGAAAACACCTTGCTAGCATTCAAAGACAACTGAACACAGAAAAGAGACGTAGTGGGATCAGTCAACGTAACGACAGCGCGCGTGGCGCCAAGAAACGAGCAGCTCAAGGGAAAGACAAGAAGAAAGAACTCTCTCCAAAGGGGAAGGAACTTGCTAACAAGGTTGATGAGCTAACTGCGAAGAACAGTGAGCTCACAGAACTTTCAGATAGAGTATACAGAAGTATCTTCATTGGCCGCTATCGCGATATATATGCCGACGTGCGCTCCATGTCGCTATCAGCATTGGGAGGATGGATCATGATGTTTCCTGATCAGTTTTTGGATGACACCCATAACAAGTACATCGGATGGCTTTTGTCAGATAAAGACGCTGTCGTTCGAAAGACAAGCCTCGAGGTTCTACATCGTATGCTAAAGAAGAAAGAGTATTTTGCCAACTTCGAAACATTTCTGCAGCGTTTCTGTGATCGCATCATTGACATGGCTTGTGACAAAGACGACACCGTTGCCGCAACTGCCATCCGTTTGCTTAATTTCCTTTTGCCACATAACAGTAATGACAAACTCTTGAGACCTGCTCAGTGTGAGTCGATATGTGATATCGCACTTGAAGATCATCACACAGACGTTCGACGTGCAGCAGGCGAATTCTTGACAACTATGGTTACTATGGACATCGACGACGTTCCTTCGTCCGCGTCGAAGCGGAGCCGTGTCCAACGAAAACGGAACGGGAAGCGTACATCTACTGGTCCGTTTAATACACTTTTGCGAGAAATCCCCCCTGTCGAACGGGCTCGGGAGGACATAAGGGAACTCTTATTTGCTATTGTAAGAAAAGGAGAGGATGGGGTAGATGCTGCACTCGCTGTGGATGCTGTTTGGGATTATTTACCTTCCCTTCGGTGTTGGCAGGCCTTTGAAGAGCTTCTGCTTGAAGACCAACAACCTGACACGGCGAGTCAAGACGGAGAAGCTTTGAGTGATAGTGAAAAGGGTGTATTGTGCGAGATGCTCTTGGCCTCTGCAGCGGAAGCCAGCGGAAACGGAGATCCTATGCGAGCAAGGATAGTTGAGAAAGGGGAATATTCGGACCCCGAAACACCGGGGACTCTGCTATCCAAACACTTTCTGCCTCTGCTGCCTAGGTTACTAAGTCAGTATCAATCCGACCCGAAAACAATCAGTACTTTGGTGCAGCTACCAAGGCACTTCACAATGACAACATTTGAGCAACAGGGCCAGGATGGCCATTTTTCCGCGATGCTAGAGCGTATCATTGGGGTACTGGTGAAGCACACTGGTTCAGAGGAGGTCTCTTCAGCTTGCGCCGAGACACTAAGGAATTTTCTGTCTGAACAGAATCCTTTGAAAAAGGCGACCTGTACTTCCTTGCAGCTTTGCTGTCAACGAGTTTCCAAAGATCTTGCACTGCAAATCCGTACAGATCTCGCCAAGGCTGAACCGGATAATGTGGCAGCTCTTATGTCTCAATTGCGAATCTTGACAGAACTTGTAGATTCTGACTCTTCCACATATGAGGTTGTGAAGGAAGTTTTGGAGTTTCAAGAAAGAAACGGCGATTTATCCGGGCTAAATGACCATGTCACAATTGATGCATCTCGGTCAGCATGCGCCTTTGCCGTGTGGTCATTGTCAAAGATAAGATCTCGGTTGATTACGACGGGCTCGTCCCAAACATCACATGAAAAGATAATGGAGTTGGAAGAAGTTCAAGAATATCGGAACCAAGGTGCTGATGTAATTGATATCTTGCAACGCATCTGCGCCTGTGATTCTGTTCCTTTGGCAGTAAGGCTACTTTGTTCGCGATGCATTCTTATAGTTTTAACACTATGTCGCGGCATTGAAAAGAATATGTCAATGATGATCTTGCGGAAGCGAACAGAATCCGACAACGCATCACCTGCAGATCCCGACCTCGACTTGCTTTCCCTTAAAGAAACGATCCCACAGTTGGTGGACATGACCAGGTCCGTGGTCACCACCCTTGTTGAGTATGAGTTGAAACTGTCTTCCCCTAGAGGATCTGGAAGAAATCGTGGCCAAGCAGGACTTCAAGAAAGAGAAGTAAGAGACTTTTTCGCATCTCTTGTTCAGGCATCTTTGCAGTCTTTGCTTTCGCGACATATCTCTCACCTTCCGCTTTTTGGAGTTCTTATCAAACCCCGGAAAGAAGCCAAAGCAGAAAGTAACGAATACACATCTTTTCGCGTGTGCCGAGACTATCTCCAACAGCGCCAAATACGTGGGAACGCTCTATCAAGAGACATTGTTGGAGCGCTGCACGAAGTGCTTAAGCTGCAGTGTGATAAGAAAGAACGGCAGAGTATAATCAGGGAACTGGCCGATATCTGTGTTTCATTCCGACATCGTCGAGATTTGAAGGCGAAAGGATCTATAGACCTGCTTCACGCTCTCTTTGATCACTGTGTCGAAGCATCAGATGCCACAGATTTTGTAGGAAAACTGTTCGTTCTGTCTTCCTCAAGTTTTGCCTTGATATCCCATTTTTCCCAGGAAGATGCCAAAGGTATGATGGGATCGATGAAGACAATTGATGACCTTCGAAACAAGTATGCAGAAGCGTTGGACGATGAATTGATCGATCTCTTTGACCATTTCCATTCTTCTCTTGAAGCCATCGCTGACGGAAGGCCTCCGGAGCTGCCTCCCATGATGAGGGCAAGTGAAAGACCGAGATCCCAACGTGGGCCGCGTTCCAAGAGAAGAAGAAGACGGGCTACTTCTCCCAGTTCACACACCCCGCCTCCAGAGCCTTCAAACGTTAGAAAGTCCTCGAGGCAAAAGGCAAGAGTAGATTATGCTAGAATGGAGAACTATTCCGGCGATGACAACGAAGATGGAGATGAGGAAGGGATCTTGGAACAGGACTCAGAAGATATTAAGACAACCGCGACGACAGCAGCGGATGTTGCGAGGAACATGATGGAGTATCAGAACTCCCCGGTCGCAATTCGCAAGAGAGCGAACAGAGAAGTTCCTGATGCATCCCCAAATCCCCCAAAGCGAACAAGACGCAGCAATAATTCGTCAAACAACAGAGAAACGAGCCCAAAGTTGCAAAGACCGGAGGCTTTGGGGACTGATTCGGACCTTCGAAATAATGCTCCCAAGGCCACCCAGAGAGCTGGGCCCAACGACCAAGATACTAGCGATCAAAGAGACTCTCAAGGTAATGAATCAGGAGTTTTCGAAGAACAGGTTTCCGACTTGAATTCGAACGAATCCGAACCACCGAGAAGAGCGGACCGGCAGAGTGACAACCACGACGGAGAAGAACAGGAAGCCATCGCATCACAGCAAAAGCACCATATGGCTCGTAGGTCCGGGAATAGGGGTGGAACTCGAGCAAGTCCACGCGCCACCCAAAAGAGACGGGGCAGAACAGATTCTAGTCCACCAAGATCGTTGATGGACGGGGATGGAAAAGAATCGCAGGACGTCCCACAAGATACCGTACCACAGCGCGAAAACCAGCAATCTCAACAAATAAGTAAGTACGCTACACGCGGAAGTAGACGAAAGAGTACACCCTCTGAGCAGTCTGCTGGAAGAATCTCTGAAGGGACTTCTGACAGGAATGTCGAAGGTTCTACTGGTGATCTTGAATCCAACGAACGAAGCCGCGGGTCGCGCACAACCAGTCGGCCTCAACGATTGGCGCAGGGGACTCATGTTCGTGACGAAGATGGTCCAAGCCAAAAGAATGATGTAACAAATGAAAACCGCAACAAAAGAACGGGAAAGGAAAACAAGAATGATGCCCCAAGCAATGCAAACGGGCAAGTGAAGCCGACGTCAAAGCAAGGTTTGATTCGAAGGCGTAAAGTGAGAAGATGGTAAACCGGCTTTTATTTCCAGTGTGTCTTGGCACTGTTGCTGAAGATTCTATAAGCTGTTGCTAGGAGTACGGACTGCAGACAAGCGGGTTACGGTGCACTTTGTACGAGTTTTCTTCTCTTCTTTCCGGACTTCTCTTTACTATTTTCTTTCTCGTCGTTATGTGACGCGGTATTGTCAGAGTTCTCATTGGGGTTTTGGGAATTCTTAGCTGCTCTCAACAACTTTGATAGCCTTTGCCTGTCTTTCTTTCTTACTTTTGTTTCGTTGGCCTTCACCAGTGCTGGTAGAATAGCGTCCATGTCTTCTATACACTTGAGGTTCATACCAAGAAGTACGGTTTGGATGATGTTCTCTATTCCACTATCGTTCCATCCTTCGAAGCCTACCGAACACTGATGCCGCAAGTAATCATTAGTAGAGTTCCAAAATGCCTTCACCTCACGCGCCTTCTGGCAGCTCGCCTGTTTAATTGCCTTTGTAAGCTCCAAGAGAATAGCACTTGCATTTGTCCTTTGAGTTCTTGATGCCTCAGAATCTTTTAACGTTCTCTCCACCACTGGAAACACGGACAGCGACAACAAAGGTGCCTTGTTGAAGTATGATGAAAGTATACCTGGCCTTGAAATATGAGATGACTTCTTCAACATGACCTCCACTAGCTCCTTGTAATGATTCGAAAATGGCTCGTATTGCTTCTTCAACAAAGCAGCTGCTGTCCCGACAATGCAGCCCGCTGATCTAGATGCGGCTTGAACTTCAAGAGTAGTTAAAGGCTTTTCGCTCTTACAATTCAGGAGAGAGGTAAGAAACCTGTCAGCAATTTCCTTGGCTGTCTGGGCATCAGCGACATTGTTTAGGATAACTGGAAGTGGTAGAATCATTTGCTTTGAAATGATACTACAGACCTGTCCCAAGAATCGCCCATTAGACCCTAAATTACCCAGGGCAAACTCATATAGGCGACAATGCAAATCCAAGAAGACGAGGCCTGTTCTACCATCCGCTTTGTCAGACGAAAGCCTAAGACGAAGGACTTTAGCTACTTCCTCAACCAGTTTTAAAACACGGCCAACCTGTGTATAGCGGAATTCCCTAGCTCTCTTACTTTTCGTGGTTGATTTCTTTTCTTCCATGAGAAGCTTCATATGGACCGCAAGCCGATTATCCAATGCGTCAAGCACAGCAGGATCTTCCTCATCAACGTCCATGTCAACCTCACTGGCAGAGGACTCACTTGCGTTATCCTGAAAGTCTGAGAGAGCTTGCAAACGTTCATCCAGTTGCTTATCTGAATCAAATTGCTTTCTTTGAGACCTGTTTTCGGGAGCAATCCGTGCGTCTTCAGAATCGTCATCATCTGAATCGTTTTCTGCAGAACTCGTTCCAGCCTCCTGTAGTGAATCAACGTCTTCATCCTTTTCACTTGAGGTTCCGCCGGCGAGGAGAAAAGATTCAATCGCATCAAACAAAACAGCGACGACACGATCGTCTAAAGACGAACTCATTGCTTCGACAGCCCTAAGGGCAACCTGATGAGGGAAAGCTTCAGGCTCTCCACTCAGTTCACAAAGGATATCGGTCATGCGCTCTACTGAATTAGGGGCCTCCCCGCGTTCCTCTTTGTCTCCGTGGTCATCATTCTCACGATTTGTTTGATCCTCATCCATTTTTACTTCCAGAACTATTTCGAGAAGTCGCTGAGCAACCGACAAGCAAAAATCGTCATCTTCCCCGTCTTCTCCTTCTTTCGTTGATATTACAGGATTAAACATGCTCAAAGCTATGAACTCTGCAACCAGCTGTATTGCATCAGACAGGGACGCATCAAAGCGAACGCCACGGCCCTTTGCGAGATTCTTAAATATAGGTTCAACATACGTACGGATGAGTTCTAGTCCGTCCACACCGTCCTGCTTGCTCCTCGCACGAAGTACACAGTGAGTCCCGTCTGAAGCTTCTAGAGATAAAATGAAACTCAGGGATTCATAACAAAAAGAAGAAAGAGAGTGCTGCTGCTCAGGACTTTGGTGCTCGCACATGAATGTGACCAGTCTTCCAAACACATTTCTTGCAACTTCATTCGATAGAGGCGGTGTGGGTATGGGTACTACGCCGTACATAAGAGACTGTTCTGAGAGGGGTTCGTATACATCAAACGGCATTGGCTTTCTTTTAGCACTCGTCAATGATTGATGATAAGAATCCTCACATATGGCGTATGTCAACATAATTCTCACCATATCCTTACTGAGGAACGTAAAAGTGGACGCAAACTTGAAAATAAGACGTAACATCTGCGTTCTCATCGATTGGACACTCAGACGACTCGATTCCTGTCTTGGAGATGCGAACTCATTAACGAGAGCGCTAAATACCTTCGCGACTTCCTTTTTTTCCAATGCATTAAGGAAATTGTCCAACTTGGGAGGAGGAAGAGTTTGACTCACAACTCCGTTTCGCACCAACCACAAAACTAAGTGCTCAACAAAAGTATCTGACTCTCTGCGCAGAGGGGATTGAAAGAAACCAGTTGTAAATGTCTCTCCAAGCCTTGAAAGTGACCTCTTTAGGCGTGCTTGAACTTCCGGAGCGACTCTGTTCGCCTTGAATACTATGTTCTCTCCACCACGATTTCCCGGTGAGCTGAGAACCACGATTAAAGAGGCTAGGGAAGACTCAAATATGGAATTATGTGCAGTCTCATCAGGGATCATACTTACAGCGAGGTGCAGAAGCTCCAAGGCGAGCAGCTTTTTCTCTGCACTGCCCCCAGAATGCACCAACTTTTCGATTACGACATGTTTCCAGAAGGTGCCTGGCCCCCCAAGATGCTCTCGACTCGAATCTGAAAAAGCGTAAGTGATAGCAAGCTGCCAGGAGAGTGGCACAAGACCCGCTTCATCCTCTGCGTCACCGGCAAATATGGAGTAACCTGTCCCAAAGATGGACATCAGAGGTTTCGCGAGAGAGTCTAGGTCTGGATAGATCCGTCGAATAGCATTAGGTGCGGCAATTTTTAAGTCCATCAGAGTCAAAACGAGGCATAGGCCATCATCATAGTCCTTTCGCTCTTCACACCATTGCCAAAGGTTCTTCGCACAAGAGTCTTGAAGTTCCTTTGTATTGGCTGTTCGCAGAACTTCAGTTATCACTCGAACGGCAGCATTTCCGAGACTCCATTTCGCCGCGCTGGCTACACAACAATGTCGAAGTAACAAAATTGTCTGCTTACAACAGGAATGTTGCAGCTTTCCGTCATAAGCACGCACAAGCGCTGCACACGCTGTTACCGTTCCAAGAGCACGTTCGCGTTCCCCACCAGCATAATCAATCTCAAATGAGCCATCTGCGCCATAAATCTGAGAAATAAAAGACATGACCTTCTGTTGGGTAGAATTAGGATTTGCGTCTTCCAGAGCACGTATAAAGGCTACAAGAACAACTGAAAAGTTGATTCTTGTTTCGGTGACTGAAACAGAAATGCCGTTTAGAAGACGCTGCATTACATATCGCACAGATTCCTTGTCGAGTGATACTCCATCGACAAATGCTGCTGAGAGTATGTCGTTAACTGCATGTCGTTTTTCGGCGGATGTCTTTGCTAGTCGTGCTCTGTCTAATGCGGATAGCCCCTGGCGGGAAAGAGGCAACTTTCGACGTATCTGGCTAGGAGCTGGTGACATTTCGATATCTGGTCCACACCTTCGGATTTACAGGATACCCGTGGTGGTCCACCCAGGCTGACTTCTTGCAGTGTGCTATCCCTTTTGAAGCTCGGATACACCAGAGAAACGCTCCGTTTTGCGGCAAATGAATCCTCCCCTCTGAAATGCTCTTGTGTATGTTGAATTCTCTGCTCAACAAGAAGAAAACAACTCAGATGTTGAGACAGCTCAACATACTTACAGAACCCTTGCTGAGCGTGTTCTGCTTCCGTGCCTCTCTTTCCGAAATCCTGTGCCTTAGACAGACGCTTCCTGGGAAGCGTTAAGTGTATGAGCAGTGTCTTCTCCTAGTTGCAGAATCCTTAGCTCAGTGACCAGGCGCCCCGACGGCGTTGGATCATTGTAACAGATCCCTTTTAACACGCCGACGCCTTGAAGTAGAGCTCTGATTGGATGGGCAGGTTTTTATTGGGTCAAAAGTTACACGTATTATAATGTAGTGTTTGATCCTCTGAGCTCTACTAGTGGTTTCATACGTTTTCTAAGAGGTTTCCCCTCGAGAACCTTTAAACCAATTAAGCGCGCTTCTATTCTTCTTGCTCCCGTCTGGTGTCCAAGATTCGGCACCACTCCTTGGAGATGGTATGGTTATCTTTCTATTTATTCCGGAACAGCTCGCTTGGTCATGGCGATGTGTGCAATGGATGATGGGCAGTGGATACATCTGATTAGTCACCAATGTCACGAAGTGGATATGTCAAAAAAAGCTTCAGGGGGAGTAGGACTTATTAGTGGAAGTTTCCTGTCTTGTTCTTCTTCTTTTATTTATGTGTGCGTGTAGCACGGTCGAATTTGTGACTGACTGACTACTGATGAAGAGAAATGACTTTGGACTTACTGACTACAAGTATTGGATGATACTCATTCACCGTATTCATAAGAAAACTCAAGCAACTTAGCAGGGATACCAAGGGCACTCGGCAGCTTTCAAAACGCTGTGGTCAGAAAGTAGTACAGCTTAAAATTGAGTTGGCCACCAAGGAACTTATACTGCGATCAGTGTTTGGATTGTTCTACAAAGATATGTACACCGCACTGGAAACCAATGGGAGGAGAGAACCGAGTACTACTTTGGAGTTCTGGAAAGACGATAATGATCAAACTCGTTTGATACACTGTAGTCCCGGGCCTCCTAAAAGAGTTGCACGTGCAGTGCTATCTGGTGAAACATCCTCTGCCCCTGCCAAACGTACGTTTATTTAGTAATCTCGGCCGTACTGAAGTTGATCAACGGCAGTCAGTTTTGTCGGGAGCTTCGGAAATGACAGAAGTAATTCGGGCTTACGGGAAAAATGAACTACAATCTTTGAGTCTTCCTAAAACTGCAGTTTTGCACCCTTCTGCTGTTTCGCTTCGTGATGCTGTTTCGAAGGTTGTGATGGATATATAGCAACGCTATCGTTGCTCCGTGCTATTTACATATTGGGTGTCTCTAATGCTACGGTTATCTTTGTGGTTAATGATCGGACCTCACGCTTCTTTATTGTGGGTTCAATATGCCTGATTACGGCATATTGACAGAGGTTTTTTTTGGGAAACCCTCTCTCTCCTAAGAAAGGTTAACAACTTTTGTGGCCACTGGTGGACTATCTCCGCCAAAGTCTTACATCTTCTCTCTGCTGGAGCAGGAAGCTCGCGTCTCCTAGATTCCGTCCGCTTGGCATAACGAAGCACATAGTTTTCAGCACTGTTTGTAGCGTGCGTGTTGCAGTCGCATTGTGACGGTTTCCCTTCTATGTAGCTTGCAACAGGGTGAAGCTTCGGCGCGTGTCCTACATAGATGTGAGACAGCGTGACTTCTGCCTTCCCTGTTCACACATATCGTCTACGTCCACATTGCGTATTTTTCCGTCGATACTGTTCGTTTGCTTGCTCCATATCGATACATTCTCATCGCCAAGATATAGTGGTTGCGCTGGTATATAATCGCATACTTCTAATTTCCTACTACGCCGTGCAGTTTTCCAAGACCTCTATCGCATAAGAAAATACTGTTCTAGCGTCGACCTGCGTCGCTGCCGGCGCTGTTCTTGGCTCATAGGCCCTGCAGACGGGTTAGAAACGTGCCTTTCTTTCACGACCACGTCGACACAAAGTTTTGTTTGTTGACAGTTAATCGAAATAACTACAAAGTGACTATAACGACTGACTTTGGCAGTAAAGACGGTGAAAAGTGACTATGAAGAGTTCAAATTCCGCAGTAACAAATACGGGCCTTATGTGTAGACTCCCCGAATAGACCCAATCGCATCTCTATTTAACCTCCTCGTTCGGCGTATCTTAGTAGTCTTTTGCAGCCTTTCGGAAGGTCGACACATTTGGGCGGGGTGGAACTGCATGCGCCCGGAGTGGGTCTCCTATTTGGGCGTATACTGTTGTAATCGGGTGCCTGCATCAACATTACGGAAGAACAACAATGAAGCTTTTCTGGAGTGTTTCTGAACAGCATATAATGTTCGATTGTAGAGGCCCTGCTCTTTTAGTTGACCGTGTCTATATGCCCGATTCCGGTACAAAGGCAGTATTTCGCTGAAGCAAACATTGTCGATCCTTTTAAAACCTGAAGAGCTTAGTTGCTCAGTATTCGAGCCTATCACAAGCAGCAGCGCAACTCCATCAAGTCTATCAGCCCAGTGATCTCGCTGTTTTGTATTGCTGTAAGCGGTGGTTCTGATATCAACGTAAAGCCTTTCGGATTTCTTTGAACATGAACACAACTTACCCTTGAGTACACGCATTCTTCTAATGAAGGGATGAAACGTCATAAAACGCCACCAGAGACTTTCAGTTTTGGACCCCTACCCTTTACCCACGTCCTTGACATCAATGTCAGTACGCAGATATTTAGAGTAAACCATAGTCACAGTTTCTCTGAATAACGCGGACGCAGAATTTAACCTCTTCATCAAGAAGCATCCTAGTCATTCCAAAGTGTCAAGCGGAACTGCCGCTAGCACCGATGTGAACTGTCGCACAAAGAAAGTATTAGTTATTACTCTATTTAATAGTTGTCACAACTCGAAGGTTTGTCTTCAATTCCATTCCCTTCTACTAGTCTTCAGTTTTCCGTCCGCATACGTGTTGAGCCATGTTCAAAAGTCGTTTGGCTGTCTCACGTATATCCACTTTCAGTCTCTGCGATCGAGAGCAAATCTTCATCGATGAGAGAGACTTTGATCGAAACTTGTGACATGTAAGATAGTTCAAGTCTCCCGATTCCTTTCGTCGCTTGACAGCTTCGTTCCATAAACTTTTCGCCTTTCGAGCAATGGATTCGTCATTTTCACGGCGCGCTCTTGCTTCTATACATTCGAAAAAGTTCTTCGTATCAGGCTCAGCAACGATTCGCGAATATTGTAGATACAAAGCTGCAGCGATAGAGTCGAAAGGACCGGCATAGTAGGTAAACGGAAGTATCTCCAAAAATGGAGTATCTTGTCTGGCGAATACCAAGTTCCCTAATCCTGCGCCATGTACTCCTAGAATTACATCAGCTTTCTGCATGATATCAACTTGCTCGGCAAAGGACTTGTTCTCGAAGTATTCCACAGCAACCTTTGCGTCAACATTCTTGTAGGCTTCTTTCTTGGAGAGCTTTTGAATAGCATCGGTTAGATCATCGATGTTTGTTATGTCTCTTCCTACTAAATAACCCGCTCGCGTTTCCCAACCAAAGCGATTCAAGATAGTGATATGCACTCTGCAGCGTCCAGTTGTATTTCTCAACACAGATGCTCTAGTTATTCCGTGGTTCTCAAACATTTTGGCCTCCCCGTACCACTCCGGCCCGCTGCGAACATGACTTCCTATTTCGTACGATATTATGGATCTGAAGCAGGCCTTATCGGTGTTGTTGAAGATCTCTGACGAAAATCTTGCAGTTGGCCGACCCGGCAGCATAGCTGCCAGTTGCGGTACCCAAGACGATACAGCAAGTTCTCCCAATCGGTCTTCCGCAAAAAAGCCTGGAAAGAGTTTTTCCTTGTTTACGTGCTTGCTGCATCGCCTTTTCTTTGGAGCTTCGCAGACGCTCTTGGCTTTCATCGAAGAAGAGGTTGGTCTGAGCACTTCAGATGCATATATCATCGGTAGAATATCTGTGAGAAAGTGGGGAATGTGATATCGAGTGGGCTGAACACCGAAAAGGTCCATGGCCTTATCAGCTTTATCGCCTTCGTCAAACTCTTTCTCTGACTCCATATAGACAACCTTTCGCACACCGCATTCCCGCAAATGGTGTTGCTGTGATTTCATCCATGCATGAACGAGAACTGAGCCATCCTTCTTCAAACAGGCGTTGTGAATGCGACATACTTTATCTTCGAAGTTTTCCTCATTCCAATGCATTTCCAGCATGAAAGTTGGTTTGTCGGATGCTGGCGGCTCCCGCTTTGAAGACTTGATATGTTTTGCTAACGTAGTCTGGGGGTCAACGTTCTTGTACAGAAAATTCAGCTTCTCTCTGTTTCTCCGTAGCCTGCGTTGGTGATCACTTTCTTTCTGAAGTCTCGTCACAGCGGGTGAGAATCCTGGGCGTGGTGTGTTTGTAATAGGAAAGGCGTCTGCAGTGCTCTTAATGGAACGAGGGGTGGGTGAAGTAGCCAAACTGTAGGTGTCTGCGGCAAAATCCGAGACGCCCGAGAACTCCAGAAACGCAATAAGAATAATGAAGATGGAAGTGTAGCGCAATGTACTGTCAAGCTGTGAGGTACCTATACAACGACGGTACTTGAGGTGATGTGATGACGCCTTCGCCATTCTTTGAAGCCTGGATAATCTCATGCGATGATTGAGAGCAATGCGTGAATCAGATTGAACATGAAATCGAGTTTTTATCGAACCGGAATATCCTTTGCAAGAACAAAGCGGGTCTGCCTTCGACGAAGAAGTAAGTTCAATAAAAGGCGAGCCGCCTAGGTATGTCAAGCACCGAAGTGAAACGAGTTAAGTTTGCGCATGGAACTTGCTGTAAAAACAAAATACATCCCCGACGGTGGAAGATAGTGGTACTTTCGAACTCTCATCTGCAAAAGAGAACGAACGGACGGATTGCGAGCAAATTCGAGCAAAGTGCTGACAAATTGGACGTTAACACTACGTGCTGAGAGACAGAAAACCTTTGATAATACTGTGGCCTGGGCTAGGCTAGGCTAGGCAATGGGTGCAAGCTGTTGTTCACGGCGCTTAGAACGTTTTACGGCGCACTAGCATACCGTCGGTGAGCTCACCTTTGTACCCTTGGGTACCGTTGATACCCCGCTGCATTGACTTGGAACGCTGTCCACGCCTATTGCTTGCTGAAAATACCCCGAACTGGAAGTAGAAAGGAAGGGTAATTTCAAAGTACGTTCCTCGAGCTGGACTGGGCTACACCCGAGTTTGAGGAAAGACTGTATGGGTTCACTTGAGCCGTCGCACGCGGCTTCAGCTCAGGGTAAGATTTGAGGAGCAAGTCGGTTGAATATTACTCCATACTTCATTGGTTGCCTGCTACCTGCCACATCGTTGGCATACTCATAATAAAAAAACACTAACTGCATCCGATGTGCCTCGGTGGGCACCTCGAATGCACTCCAGTTATAAGCGGACTACGTGCAGTCCAGAATACAAACATACTTCGCAGGCTGAGCAGGCTAGCAGCTCAGATGTGCAGCCATGAGTCTGACATGTTCAGATGAGCCTGAATCTTCGTCGTCTTGTCAGAGCTATCGCACTGCTTGTAACCGGGTCGCTTTGACCTGAATCCACTGGTGGTCGAATAATGTACCAGTGACATATCCTGAGGGGGAGCGCCGGTACAGTCTAAGTCACAATAAGCTAGTGCTCCCTCAAGCCCATCTCACTTGTCGTGATGAGATGGAGCCCGACTTATTCATTAATGCCGCGAATAAACTAGGAAGGAGTCCCAAGTCAGAGCATCGCAGCTTACCTCGAGCACCAATACCGAGTCGCTTTGAGGTAGATACAGCAGTGATGAAATCACCAGGGAGAGGCCAGGGCCCCACTTTGGATACACTACATTAATCTGATGGACACAGTGTGCTGACTTCCTTGCCGAAGCGAATCACGGGGAGAGTAAAATGGATCCGCGCCCTTGTTTGCGTTAAGGATTTAGCACATGACGCAGAGACTAGTGAATAAAAGTCATTTCGTCAGAATCGGAAAGACGTTTCGTTCCTTCACATCAGACAAGCATTACTTCACTCGTCGTGGTGTGTCCACCCTCTTATGGTGTGTAGCGTGACGAGCGAAATGGATGTAGTTATGAGCTCTAAATCTGAAGATAGCCTCCATAACAGATGTAACCAACCCGTCCAGTGAGTGCAAAGAGCAACAGTATGAGAAACCGCTCCCAGTTATGAAAGCATCGTGAACACCGTTAAAACAAGCCGACGGGAACAAGCCCCGGATCCGCTTGTGCATGTTTCAGAATTCGCATTGTTCTATGTTGGCTGAAGGATGAATCACGTTACAACACGGATGTGTCTCGGAGCGGAACGATTAGGAGCAGCGTCCACTACTGCCGTTCGTTGGCCAAGGAAAAATAGCTTGCATCGCAGGGTTGCGATAAACAAAAACCATAGGGCCGCCCGTCCAGCTACGGTTTGAGACATAAAGATCGCGCATGTATGGATGTTGGAATTAAAAGGGTCAGCCTTCATTCAACCTTCTTCGGAGCTGAAGTCTTCACAGAAGTGGCCCATTGCAGATTCCATTTCATAGCATTCTTATGATAATGGCAGCGTTAGATTTCCATCCTCCTCGAGCACAGGTGGGGAGCGAATGGCAGGTCTCCAAATGGAACACGCGCAATAGCATCAAAACTTAACGTATTCCCGCACACACCCCAAGCGCAGAATTGACCGTTCTTGACCCATTCTGTCCGGTCCAGCAAGGTTTCTATGAGCACAGTACAATGTGCACTCTTCCCCCTGGGATGCGAAGAATGAGAATTGGGCAGGTCTCATCACCATGGTCCTTGCCACTCGCAGCTTAACACTCGAATCCATCACGCAGTTGATTGTACCCTCGGAGCCTTGAAGAGTACCGGCGAGGTGGTTTCGATTTCTACAAAATGTGCCAGCCAGAAACTCTGCGGAAGAGAACGCGGACGTCCGAGACGCAGTCCAGCCAACCCAACGGTACCACGGTTGGATATGCGCTTACAACCAAAGTCGTTTCTCACCATAACACCCCGAACGATGCTTGGGTCATCTACAAAGGAACGGTTTATGACATCACCCTTTTTCTGGAATCCCATCCGGGTGGCGCTGACGTTCTACACGATAAACTAGGCACGGATATCACAAGTCTTATGCAGGGCGAACAACAGGGCAGCCATACCCATTCGCCCTTTGCATATAAGCTCTTGGCCAAGTATAAGATCGGTCATTTGGTCGATGCTGATGGCGGGGAAGCCCCAGATGGGAACGTCGACCCGGTTACAGGCGAGCAGCTCGTCCACTGGGACCAACCAATCTTGCATCAAGTTGGCATGCTCGGAGAAAAGTACTACCGTTGGATTCATTCCTTCCCAACTACCGACCACACCGTAAAAATGTTCACCAATGATATGATTGAGAACTTGACAAAGTGTCCGTGGTACGTTCCGCTCGTTTTCTGGTTGCCTATCATGGCGTTCGAAACCGCGCACTACATACACTTAGTCGGAGGTTTGTCCAATATTTCGATACCGTTTGCTCTTGGGCTGGCGCTTTTGGGATCGATTTCGTGGCTGCTGTTCGAGTATTCCCTGCATCGCTTCGTATTTCACATGCGCACAACTGGGTACTACTCTAACATATTTCATTTCCTCATCCATGGGCACCATCACATAACACCGATGGATTTTGACCGACTTGTGTTCCCACCTGTCCCAGCCCTCATAGTCGCGTCTCCTTTCTGGAGTCTTGCGCCAAAACTACTTGGCGCTCACGTAGGCTACCCCTGGCTGCTCGGTTTCGCGTTTGGGTATCTCGTGTACGATATGACTCACTTTTGGATTCATCATGCTGTACCACGCAACTCGTTTCTTAAGAGCCAGAAGAGAAGACATGTTCATCATCACTACTTCCAACATAACGTCAACTACGGTATTTCCAATCCTCTTTTTGACTATGTATTCAACACAATCTCCGAACCATCTTGATGGTTTCTGTCGTAGTACACAATTGTGTGTTCTTTAAAATGTTTTCGTTGTGTAGCTTTGCTTTTTTCGATGAGGCTCGGTTCCGAAGTTTTGTGACACCTTTTTGTTGTAGCGCTACAAATGTAGACTTTCGGCTTCTCAATTCTAACGTATTTGGTCACAAGGATGAGTTCCACTGTAAACTGATACCTTTCAGGAATTCAAGTATCCCTCCGGTAGGTATATCCGTACGATCATGATGTTCGTAATGATTTTGTTTTGGATGCATGGCTTGAATGTAAAGCAGTGTGAACAGGACGAAGCACTTCGAGAGCTGCGCTGAGGGCACTTGTGGTTCTTGGCTTCTTTTTCCATTCGTGTCACACAGCAAGCAAGCCACGTTTTGAACAGCAGCTTCCCCAGCATAACCACTACCGGCACTTGCTCGTAAGAGTGCTGTCAAACGCACGAAAGGGCAAAGGCTAAAAGAGACACTACTTCTTGAGCCAAAGGTAGGGTTAGACTGCTAGTTCACGTTTAAAATTGAGACTGCAATGTGCGCATACCCTTGTTGTTAGAGCGAAGCATGTTCTGTCAGGTGCCCACGGGTAGCGGTCCCTCTTATCCTAAGGATTAAGGATAACCTTCTAAAGGAATTGAGACTCATCCTACCAACAATGAGTAATTAAGAGCTTCATTGCGTAGAATAACAAAGAGAAGTGTTCCTGTTACCCTGGGTAACAACCAATGTAATGCAATGCTGCTTGAGTGATCCCTGACAGTTTATGTTGGGAAGGAAGCGGAAGCACACGGGTGGTAAGAAATGAAAGTGGACGTCGAAATGACAGTTGCATTTTGCCAAAAACTAGGGTACTGTATGAGGAAGAGGAGGAGAAGATTCTGTTATCTGGTCGAGGGCAGATATTAAACATCATGACACCATGATGGTGTAACCTTATCTATGAAGTCGAGCTGCTTGCAGTTTGTACCGAAGATAAGGTTATAAAGGGTTGACCCTTACTACATCCACCAAGGGCATGGGGCGCGTCATCGTCCGTCAGCAGGCTGCGTTTGGGGGTAAGGGTTAGCGATCGCTAGTCGCTAACTTGGTCTACTACCGCCGTACACAGATCCGCAAGTTCCGTCGTAACCCTTTACCCTTCGTAGATACTGTATTACAACATGTCACAGGAACAACAATGCGGAACAGTTTTGTTTTGACTGTTGGTTAAGCCGTTCTGGCTCAATCAGAAACCAAGACATATCTGCCTGGCGCCTTTTTCTTTAAAACATTCTATTTTAAAGCACAGATGGATCAATATGAGCGGCTCCCAAAAAACAGTTCCCCGTACATACTATCGTAGAAACCGTTGTCATTCTCCACCTTTCGCAACTTCACACCCTCTTGTCCGGAGTTGGGATGATGACGAGCATCTAACTCCGCTAAACCGCTTCTGCTACAAGTTTTGCGAATTTCTTCCAGAAGAACAAGAGCAAGATCAGTACTTAGACAGACTTCGAGAGTTAATACACGAAACTGCCAAGATTCAGGAATGAAAATGAGCGTGGACAGCGAGGTATCGTTCCGCGATCTACCCAACGAAGCCGTGGAACGCATCGTTACATGGGCGCTGGGCATAACAAAGGAAAGAGCGCTCACGCCGGACGCAACTACATTGAAGACTGCAGTGCAATTATCACGCACAAACAACTCACTCCGTCGAGCAACCGCGCATGCCATTCAAGCCCTTCACTTCGAGCAAGGAACGCCGTTATGGCCCAGTGTAAAAATTCTAGGCCCGCATATTTCGGATTCCGTTCGCGTGGTAAACGTAACAGTAGATCGATCCGCGATGTTCGGCTTCTTAAAGTGGTTGTTACCAGCCCAAGACGTGGCAGAGCTGACGTTGAACGTGGTGGGGGAGCCGTATGCGCAGGAGCGTATGACGCAGTTGGAAAAGATGCTTTTGGGAAGGCTGTTTACTAATACAGGCGCTTCGTTACGCTCGCTCAAGGTAAGCGGCGTCAACTGCCAGTCTTTACTCTTTACAAGTCTATTTAAATGCACACAACTGCGCGAAATTCACATCGAGGACTATGGAGAAGCGTCAGGAGCCACTCTTCTAAACGTATTTACGTTGGTATTGCTCGCTAACCGCGGCCATCTCAAGGAAGTGAATGCACCATTGAACATCTGGAAGTCGCGAATGAGCGCAGTACCAGACGGCGACTCTTTTGCAAAAGGATGCGAAATGACGTGGAACACGGTGTGGGTAGGTTACCTTGCCGGGGTGAAGGAAAGCGTGCTCAACCTCAAAGCAGGCGAAAACGAACTGGTCAACCGAGTGGAATCGGCTGTGTCCAACATGGATGATTTGGAACAATGGATGCGCGATGGCTTGAGCCAACTGAGAGACAACGCCAAAGGTGTGGGTAGCGAATCAATGCCCGAGAGCGTACTAGGAAGGCTGGTCCCCCTTGGTAGAGATCTTAGAACGAAAGTTTTGGAATAGTGTAGAGCTGGTACGTAACACGAACGGCGACTGCGATTGATCCATGTGTGGCGAAAGTGTAGAAAGCGGTTGGGTGTGTTGGGGTGGTGAGATGGATGGGAAGGGTGTCATTTTTGCTGCCAGTTGGAAAAGGAGAACGATCAAACGTGTGTAAACACACGATTTTGAACGAAAGGGAGGGAGGTGGCTCAAATCAATGTGGAAGTACCACTTACCTTTCGGCGGGAGGCGCGAACGGACGGGGTGGTAGAGTTTGGAGTCTTTCTCCTTCGCAAATCGTCCAGACGTCTCTCAAGTGACTGTTTTGAGGCTTGTAGTTTTTCAAGCTTCTCAGCAGTAGCACGTGCATTGCGTTCGGCCTCATCGGCGTCACACAAAGCCTGTTGGTACTTTTGACCAATGACGTCTAGATCGATGTTACGTTCAAGAATGGTGCTTTCCAGTTGCTCGGAGCGTGTGAGCAAAACGGTGACGAGACCCGGGGAGAATGATGGGCACTTGAGTGCGATTTCATTGGCGGAGACTTCTCGCAGTTCATGGGTTTTCATACGAGTAAAGTCGACAAGATCGAGTACCTTTCGTATGAGCGGGATGGCGACGGAGTCGGGGAGACGTTCGGGAAGGTTGAGATGCGCTGAGGCCTTTTTCTGGGACTGTTGCTGCTGCGGTTGCTTTTGCGGTTGCTTTTGCAGCTGCTTTTGCGGCGGTGAGGGCGGGTGGTGGTCGGTGTGTTCGGGGTCGAGACGGGCTTCGAGCCACCTGAACAAGGCATCAAACCAAACCTTTTCGAAGGTGAGAATCTCCGGCCAGGCGCACTCGCCCTTTCCCGGTCGCGGAAGCGTAGAGACGATGTCGAAGGAGAGGTGTGAAAAGTGCGGGGAAGCAATGACATGGGAGAAGTTGGCGGTATCAGCGGTGTAGAGCTGAAGTTTTTCAACCACTTGTTGGTCGCCAACGCGCACAGCAAAGTCAAGGATGCGCAGACAGTTATTGGTGGAGAGATTTTCAAGACAACTGGAACGTGCAAGCTGTATGAGATGATGAACGTTGAAGAGTACTCCAAAATGCCAGATCTCCAATGCTAGCACGATTGAGGATTGGGATTCTCTCATTTCACCGCCGTAAATAAGCTCGAGCGCTTCTCTTACCGCGGCGGCACTGCACTCTGTGACGATGATTTCGGAGTGCGGTTGATTCGATACCGGGGTGCACTCTTGTTCAAACTTGTCTGACACGACGGAGAGGACGACGCGATGGGCGCCTAGACGGGTTTCAAAGGGTGTTCCATCGGGGCGTGTTGAACGGACGACGAAGAATATGTCATAATGCTTCTCCGAGATGGAGTCGGAGAGCATCTTCCGGAGCAGCTCCTGGGCGTGGGCCATGGTGGGATGATGACGATGGGTGCGGAGTTGGACGGAGGTGAATGAACAGGGGGCTTGATGGGGGTGGAGAAGGGGATGGAGAAGGGGATGGGCGGCGCGATGTGGAGACGGTGGAGCGACATGAAGAGCATCGCGGTCGGGAATGACAGGCGCTTAAAGTATCTATCATATGAAGGAAACGCAAGCGTTGGTGAACGCTTGTTGTGAGCGGCGCTTCCAAGCGGCAAGCGCTGCATGGCGCACCGTAACACGCGACCAGCACGCGCGCGTAGCGCCTCTCCGAGCCGACTGTGGCCACGTGTGCCACGGCCCCACGAATGCAACGATGACAGGTGTAGGACGTGCGGCGGCGACTGAGACTGCGCTGAGTTGCGCTGAGTTGCGCCGGATTGCGGCGCGATTGCGCTGCGCCTGCGACTGCGCTGCGCCTGCGACTGCGCTGCGATTGCGTGTGGCGTTGGGCGACATATGCGGCATGAATCTCTTTTTCGTTGACAGCGAGCGCAGTCCTGCAACGGACTTGGCGTTTTGCGTTTGGCTTTGTGTGTGACACGCGCGGTTACGCTTCCGTCCGTCTCGGCTTGTCGTTCGCAAGTTGCGAATCGCAACTGGCAAACGCCTCCCATCTCGTGCCCACATCGCTCCCCTCTCCCGAAACCCGCCCACAGTCGCAAACCGCCCCCCCCCCCATCCTCCCCCCTCACGTCAGCCTCGCAGCTTCAAACATGCGCTCCTCCGATGCCAGTCACGACTCATCGTTTCCGCCCCGAGTAGATGCCCTTCATCAACACGTTCTCAGCGACGCTCCCTACCGTGTAGACGCTGTTGCGCCCCCGCAACGCATCCGACTTACCGGTTTCTCCGCCGTCTTTGAACGCTATTGTAACCATCTTGCAAACGCCGTCTGCACCTTCGGCTCCGTCTCCGTCCGCTGTGAATGCGACCAGAACGCTGGCACATTGCAATGCGAAGTCCCGCATGCACCGCCTTCCCCGTCCAATACACTCTCCCTCGTCGCTAAAATCGACGACTTTCAAACTCCACTGTTGCAACTTAAGACGAGCACAGTCGTCGTTCACGCCCACCGAGCTCTAACCGATGCAATAGCATCCCCCCCTCCTACACCCCCACCCCCCTGCGCTCCTCATTTGCGCCTCATCGATCGCTTTTACTCGCGTCGCAACGCATCCCTGCTGCACCAATGCATCGCAGAGTGCATTGGAACAATGCTGATCGTCATCTTCGGAGTCGGCAGTGTTTGCGCAGCAGTCGTATCCGAGGCGCAAACCGGCTTGTGGCAAATCGCCGTTGTATGGGGTTTCGGTGTCGCGCTAGCCATTTTAGCCACTAACAGCGTGTCAGGCTCCCATCTCAACCCCGCCGTATCTCTCGCTTTCGCTATATTCCGTCCGCATGCCTTTCCCGCATCCAAGTTACTGCCGTACTGGATCGCCCAGTACATGGGCGGAATTCTGGGTGGCGCCTTGAACCTCCTCATGTTCGGTCCGGCCTTTGCTAACTTTGAAGCCGTCAATCAGATCGAACGAGGCTCGCCGCGCTCCGTGCTCACGGCGCGTGCCTTTGGCGAGTACTTCCCAGATCCGGGTAACGAACTTCTGTCCACTCTGTCAGTGAATCCGGCGTTCGCCATGATGGTGGAAGCCTGGGGTACTGCCATTCTCATGTTTGTCATTCTGGCATTGACCGACCATCGACACAAGCTCATCAAGGCGCAGGAAATGATACCGTTCTACATTGGATTCACTGTGTCGGTGCTTATTTCGCTGTACGCGCCGCTGACGCAGGCCGGGTGGAATCCGGCGCGAGACTTTGGACCTAGAGTGGTCGCGGCTCTTGCCGGGTGGAGCAGCGTGGCCATTCCGGGTCCCAAAAATGGCTTTTGGATTTACATCATAGGGCCGAAGATAGGCGCACCTATTGGCGCTTTGTTGTATGACTTGCTTATACACCCAGGTTTGAGCAAACATGCGGCCGCATCATCGTCCACCGCTTCCTCATAACCTGCGTTTTCATTGCTGCCATCGTAGTGCGTGCCATACTTTAGAGCTCCGCATGCGTCAGCCGCCAATGCTCCCCCACCGACGGTGCCATTATCACATCCACAAACGTATATGTTTTCTTTACGTATCCCGTTTCTCTAAGGGAGGCCACCAAGCAGCTGTACCTTGAGCCGCCGACAAGCGCCCCCGCTGCCCTTCACCGTTCATCAACCAACAACAAACTCGTCCTTTGGTACCCCCCAAACGAGACACACACACACATAAATATATATATACAGTATATATATACATACCCACAATTGCGCCATCAATCACTTCCCACCGTTTTCTCGCCTGCGCACTCCCGCTTCACCTCCCCCTTCATTTCGCCTCCACCCCCCTTAAGCCCCAGAATGTACCGAATCACAACTCCCAACGTTCGATCACACGCCTTTCTCATCTGGTCAACATAAACGTCTTCGTTCTGTGTCGCTTTCATTCCCTCCAACACTACATTACTCCCGCTGAAGAAGCGAAACATTATGGTCCAGGCCAATCCCATTCCCTGCGGTTCCCATACGTAGTCATATTTGCTTACTAGTTTGCGATACAGTCCCTTTCGATTTCTTATCGATCTCTGATTTGCGGGGTGATATTTGTCCCATTGTCGTATTGGACCACGTTCTACTGGCTCGCCTTGTTCCGTGCGCAGGTCTAGAGAATCGAGCAGTTCACGTTCTTCTATCATATCTGCCACTTCACGTTCTACACGTGCGTTCATGCCGTCCTCGATTCGATTCAGGTCGTACATGCATTCACGTTCAACAACCGCACCGTACTGTTCGCTCATTTCAAATGCCATTTCATCATCGCTTCCAGATTCACCAATCTCCTTGAAAGCGTTAACAAGCCGTCCCCAAAGCTCTGGCTCATCTTCACCCTTTTCCAAGTGAATTTCGTCCACCAACTTTGCAAACGCCCGTATTTGCCTTCCCTTCATGGTGGAAATCACCTCCGGGCTGAGCGCCGTCCATCCCACGTTATCGATGTCTTCTACACTTCCGACGTTTAGCCATCGCAGCATTGCAGTTTTGCATTGTTCCCACTCTTGCCGAAATGTTTCTTCCTTGTTGGAAAGCTCTTCTTTCTTGACGTTAGGACGCAGTTTTCGTCTGCAGTAGCATATTCGCATTGTATTGATGAAGTCCACTTGTAGTGACTGGTCTGTTGGGAAACCATACAGATCACGTTCTGCCCGGATCACCTTCGAAAACGGGCGTGTGAGATAAAGATAATTCGGGATATGATTCACGTGGTATGAGTCCAGCCGGGAATCATCCCAGGGACCACCTTGCTCTCCGTTCAAAACTCGTGCCATCTTCACAGCAATTAGCCTAAGCTCCATAAACCGCAACACTCTGGCACCAAAATCGTCTGGTAGACCGAGCAATCGAGACAGTCTCAAAATCGATATGTGTAAATGCGCTACTGGAAACCATGTTGGAATCAATGTTCTCTTACTTCCCCACAGGTTCATCACGGTTGATTCGCACCAGATGGGTGAATTGGTTTGAAAGAATTTTCGTAGAGGCGGCCAGGCATGTTTGTCTGACGCAAGTTCGTTTGCTACGCGGATTACATGTTTGGCCACGGGGAACTTTGTCGGGGTGAACGCCTTTCTGATAGCCGCAGTCTTGTGGAATTCAGCTGGAAACACTGTTCCAAGTACTGCAAAGTACGGTACTTGGCGTGTGGCAACGAGACGACACAAGTCTCGGGGAAGCATTGGTGCACGAATATACAAAGATGCCAGACATATCAGCGACAACACGTGGTACTGCTGAAACCCCTTGTGCGACGTTCCATACCGATGGGCCCCTGCGTGGCGGCGACGTACCCAGCACGTAATCACTTCAAACAAGGGTACCATGATTCTATCTGACGAGTATCGAAGTCTTATCAAAGCCGTGGCGATGGCCTTTGCAAGAATAAATACGCCTTCGCATAGTAAGATTTCATCGGTGGGCTTCTTGCATAGAACATTTTCGGTATTAAAGTGACGGGCTTCAAGACTCTTGCGTGTGGCTCGAGCTTGTGAAGACTGAGATGCTCGATTTGTAACCGCGGTACCCGAAAGAGCAAAATCGACTTCTTCTTCCTGGAAACCAGCAATTTGTTCGCCGCAGTCATCACAGACAAGCGCCCCATCACCGGTTGGCGACAATCTGTTACCGTAGCAACTCGGACATTGCATTATGTGGTTGGAAACCTTATCTAGAAGCCTCTTGCTTCAAGTAACTGTTTAAACTGTTCTCAAAACCTTGCTGCAATTGAGAGAGGTTCGAATGCTGGGTTGAGAGGCCCGGATTTGGGTTGCGAAAAGGATTCACCATAAAACACAAAGCTGTTTCATCGATAAACGCTACACAGATTCTGTGTCACAGAAAAGCCGAATTCTCGATCAGTCTTGCTATTTCCGTGGTTTGGACTGTTTACGTGCTAGCTTTACAGCCTTGAGTAACGTCTCGAAACTTAATCAGTCCCTCCTTTCTTACGAAACCCGGACGCCGGTATTCCGTCGTTGGGACCACTCTTCAGAGTGCAGGAAAGCTTTAGACGGCTCCGGTAACAAAACGACCCATTCTGCACAGGTTTTTGAGTAATACAAAAACACCTTTGCACGACGCAATTTTGTAGATTTCTGCCCTGGGACGAAGGGCAACACGCCAAAACCTTCATCTTTGCCTACACCACATACAATTAAAGGGAACGGCGACGAAGGTCCTTTGGAGCTCTAGATTTCAAACCGAACGACAGCAGATCTGAACACGCAGAAGTTGCTAGATTCTGGGGGTGATCCCATCGCAGGCCCGTTTCGCTTCGTCATTGTCGAGCAGAAATTAGGCACTTTCGTGGAAGCAGGTTGCATGTGCACAAGAATGGCCGGGAGGTTTGTTGGCTTTTCAAGGGAGAAAGAAATTCTTTGATTGGGATGTCCTACCGGGATGTCGTCTCAAACACTTGTAAGCCCTTAGTAAAGTAGTGGACATGCACAAAAGTCTTCGGGAAGGCGGCCTAGCACAAGTCCTGATAGCAACTAGAAGATACGGGCAATAGCCACATAATTGAGGGAATATAAAAAATGGCCATGAACCACACGCACCAATCTAAGCAAGGATCCCATAAGAAAAGCGATAATTAAGAAACGGCCGGCTGGTTCGTTGGAATGCTGGAAGAGAGCGAAGTTCTTAGGTAGGAACTCCTACCGCGCTTTTGGAATTAGTAGCGTAAGCCCACAAACAAAAACAACACCCCGTACCAAAGACGGGCAAAGTAAAGAGTGGCTCTTCAGTAAAAACTGTTTTACGAAGGATGGGTTTCATTACGAGGCCAAGGACTCCGTAAAACCTAATTGCCACATCGTGGGATATCCACTCCACGACAACACAATTGAGGAACATCTTGCATAAGATTGTCTGTACAAATGACCCAGGCGCACAACTCAAGCACGCGAGCAGTCTAAAGTTAATGTCCACGACGAATAAAGTTACGTCACAACAGCATCCAAGCAAATGTCGTTAAACTCGTCCAGGCGAAATGGGTCGAAGTTGAAGCTGTCGTAGCTCATCACTGGAGCGGCGGTGCCAAGTCAATTCTTGCTGGATTAGTACTGCGCTGAGGGATCAGGTGGGAACCGCCAGTGACCCTCGCTTTGGGCACAATGCATTAATCCGCCCGCCGTGGTGTGCCGACCTTCCTGCTGATGCGAATCAGGAGGAAGCGAAATGGATCCGCAAATGGGTCTGCCTCGAGAACTTGGCCTTCAAGGCAGAGACTAGCTTCCTATAGAGCTGGTACGTCGAAGTCGGAATTAGGCTTCATCCGCCCAAAACCAACAACAACAACCAAGCAAGTATAATCACATTTCACACATCCGCGTAAAACGGTAGAGGTCAATATCGTGCAAAAACGTACTTGGAACAAAACTTAGAAGTCAACAACCACCATCAGCAACTTCCATCTCGGTGCGGAGGGCTTCTTTCTCCGCTAACTCAAGCGGCATCTGCCCTTCTGCGCCATCACGACTTGAGGGTGTCTTGGTGGTTTCCTTCTCATCATTTCGAAGACCGTCAACCAAGCTATCAACTCTTGGAGCGTTAACCGATCTGGAGATATTCATACTTTGAGCAACGTTTGGGCTCTCTTCGCCGTTTTCGTCAACGTCTTTCTTCCGACTGTCGTCGCTCTTATCGTCACTTTCAGCATCATTTCTGTCTCTCTCCGTTTCGCGCAAAATGCTGTCACGCGAATCATTTTGATCAGGTAGCTCCGGTCTCTGTCCCTCTGTTCCAGGCGTACTGGATGCTTCGTCCCTTTCTCTGGCTGAGACTGGGCTTTTATCACTGTCAGCCTCTGGTCTTGCCTCTTGGGAAGCTTCTGCTTGATCCTCCCGTGTGTCATCATCTTCGACATCTCTTGAGCGGTCTTCCAGATTCTCTGGTTTATCGTGGGGTTTCTTCTCATCTTCGTTCTCTTCAAACTCTCCGTCAGAATAGATATTGTCATTTGGACGGTCGCCGTCGATATCCATAGCGTCCTCCGCCTGGTCCCGCAGTCTCCGGCTCACAGCTTCCCTAAATGATACCTCCATCATGTTGCGCCCACGCCGCCTCTCGACATGGGCAGCACCCTTTTCGCCGTGCCCCGATGCCCGCTTGCTGCCCCTCTGATAGTTTGGAAATGAGTTGATGACAAGCCTTGGTGGTCCTTCATCATCGATATCGTCGTCCTTGTCAGAGGAGTCTTCATCAATTGGCGGACGTGATGTTGCACGATATGTTTCTTCAGGCTCTTCCTTCTTGTCCATCACTCCATTCTCCTGCACTTCAGGCATGGGGACGTCTCGGCGTTCTGGAGAAATCGCATTGCCGTTTGCTGCATTCTCTACAGGTTGCTTCGGTGAGTGTGCTTGGGCCACGTTCTTGTCCGGGAGTTTAGAATTCTCAGCTTCAGGGAATCGGCGACGAGGGAAATTGATTCGGCGTAGCTTGCGCTTAGCATATCGTAGACTACTGATGTACTGGTCATCGTCTTCGATATCGCTTCCCTCGTAGTCCACAACATGACGCGCTCGCCTACTTCTCAATCGCACATCAGGATCTTCGTCATCGTTGTTTGGTTGACGCAAACCGAGAGCCGGGATTTGTGAGGTATCGATTAAGCCGGTGCTTGGCGCATGCGGCAGGTGACGCAAGTTCTCAAAGATCTTCATGGTGGTTTTATGAAGTTCTGTTGGTGAGTTGTGGTTTTCCATATTGCTCGGCACAATATGGAGTCGAAATTCGGGTCCATAAAACTCATAGTTCTCGTTGTAGGGAAGTTGGTCTGGGAGAGCTGAGCCCACAGCCTTGGAAGTCTCGAACGCCCAGCATCTAGCAACGTTACGAATAGTATAGCCACCGCCCCCTAGCAAGAGCAACGGGACATCGTAGCGCTTAAAGAAGTCAACGCACTGAGCATGGCCGCGCAAGCTAAGATTAAAGCAACCTAGCCTGTCTCCAGAAAGAGAGTCGGCACCACACTGCAAAACGATTGCACTTGGTTGGTACCACTCCATAATGCGTCCCATAACAGGCTCGAAAATCATCTGATAACTTTCGTCATCAATGCCGTCACGAAGCGGGAAGTTGGCCGAGTAGTACTTGCCTCTTTCAATACCAATGTCAAACACATCGCCGGTGCCCGGAAAGTAGTCGCCGAACTTGTGAAAGCTTGCAGTCATGACTCTGTCGGTGGAATAAAAGGCCTCCTCCACGCCGTCACCATGATGAATGTCAATGTCAACGTAAAGCACTCGAGAATGCACCTTGAGAAGCTCTAGAATGGCCAAGACGCAGTCATTAATGTAACAAAAACCACTCGCCTCTGCCTTCTTGGCATGGTGCAGACCACCAGCCCAGTTTATAGCAATGTCGCTCTGACCGCTGTTGAGACGGGCTGCACCGGCCAGGGATCCGCCCGCAGCAATCTGGCAGTACTCCCACAGGCCGTCAAAGACAGGGCAGTCTTCGAGTACGTTGAAACGAGTTAAATTAGTAGAATGATCGCTGATGAGCTCCGGGGAGACATTCTTGAGAAACGAGATATACTCGTCGGCATGAAAGCGCGTCATGTCCCGCTCTGAAGCGCGGGGGGTGGAAAGAACGTCCATCCTGTCAGCGAGCCCATAGGCGACGAGAAGGTTGTGGGTCATGCGCATTCGGTGGGGCTTCATGGGGTGACCTTGCGCGTAGTAAAAGTTGCCCACATCGGAGTCGTACAAGTAGCCGACTCTCTTTCTCGGTGTGTAGGCCATTCTTTGGGAGGGTGGATGGTAGACGGAGGAAGAAGAGCGAGATGAAGGGGTGGGGAAGGAAGCAGTTAGAGCAACAACACGGCTGGGAACGGGGCTGAAGGAAGGGGTGTGATGCTCAAGCTGCGGTGTTGGGTGGGGGAGGCGTGTGCCTCGTAAGATAGAAAGGGCGGCTGCCGCTAGGATCGCGCCGTTTTCCTTGTTCGCACTGGCCAGTTGATAGCCGAAACGAAAAGAGGACGCGCGCACAACGCGTGGGTAGACACATTTTCCAAATGGGGCGTTGGCTACATTGTGCTGCCGCCTCGCGCTGGCCACGTTGCCACGTGGAAGCGCATTACAACTTGCTTAATTCTACTGCTGAGAACTTGCCTGGGACGCATTCCGCGCAGGGGGCGCACTGGCAGCAGCCAACTAACTGCGAAACTGTGAAGAGGATTTCGCTTGATCCCGAGCACTCCGCGCGCCAACTCGGGTTGGACTAACAAACTCCTACTGCGGCGTGCGCTTCTTCACCGACCTACAAGCGAAGCCCAGCTCGGCCATATAGCTCGCTATCCTTTCCATTCGCTACGTCTACCTGTGTCTAGACGCTCGCTTCCTCCTCCCCTAAATCCTTTCTTTCTTCACTTGACCCTCTTCACCCCCTACGCCCCTCGGCGTTTACTATGAAAAAGCTCTATTCGGCTGCAGTCGCCCGCCCCCTCTCTGCTTCAACCTCCACACCCACCCGCCTCGGCTTTGCCACAACGGCATGGTGTCCTTTTGAGGACCTCATAGCCGTCATCTCCGGTGATGGCGCCGTCGCTGTCTTCCACGCCGATTCTCCGGGCGAGACCTCAATTCTAGTTGCTGCGAAGCGCGCCCCGGCTCGCCACCTGCTTTGGAGGAACGCACCCGACAAGCACTGCATGCTTGTTGTCGCCGATGCAGCCGCTCGTCTTACCTTTTGGATTGCTCGCGACTTTCGCGTCAACGTTTGGGTGGCCGTTGCCACCCTTGAGCTCCCCTGCGCCGTATCCGCGCTCAGTTGGAATTCCAACTCCACCGCTTTGGCTGCAGTTCTCGCCCAAGGCGACGTACGCGTCTGGCTTGTACCCGACATTCCCGCCGACAAAAGGCTTTCACAACCACCCAACTCGCGGGGAGGCAACGTTCTTATGTCCCCGAACCCAAACCTGGCGCTACCATCCGTCCCGTCGCGTACGCAAAGAACCAAAAAATCCCGGAGCTTCTCGGTGGACAACTGCGCTGTGCCACTGTGGCCCCGGGACACCAAGAGCCCACGGGAGTGGTCATTGTAACCGTTAGCGCCGCTCAACCAACTCGCCTCAACGTTTGGACCGTGTCCATTTCGAAGACAGCTCAACCAACTTTTGAACTACGGCCCATGTCTTTCACTGATCTCAATGACAGGGAACATGGCAACTGCGTTGCTTGTCTCACTTTCCCCATCCGAGGCATGCTGTTCGCGATTGGCGACAGAGGCGTTTTAATCCGATGGCATTTTCAAAGCTCCCGACCGCCGGGCGAATCTCCATGGTCGATTAAAGGCACGGCTTATATCGAAGCCGCTACAAACCACGCCATCACTTCAGGCATATTGCCTCCGCCCGCAAACACATATGCTAATCTCAATACCATAACTCGCGGGTTGGTTCTCTCGAAAAAGAGGAGAGTGTATGCCTTTCACGTATCGGATGACTGCAAGGCGCTCGTCACATCCACTGCTTCTGGCTTGCTTGTCTGGGACACAGAGCATCTTAAAGTCGTAAAAGGCCATCCGCTCATCTCCCCCTCAACTGGAAAGCCTCCCTGTCCATACTGGGGGCTTAGCGTTAGTCCAGGAGGAGGCGCTGTTGTCGCTCTAAATGGGTCTGGCAAAGTTGAAATCTATTCTTTGATTTGCCCTATTATGGAGGGTTCGCCTGATCTCATAACCGCGAACGCAGCAACTTATGCACGGCGCTTGGTACAGACAACAACTGCGGATGGCAGCAGAGGAGGATGGGATATATTCGCGTCTATTTCTGTCGAAGGTCCCGCGGCTGCCACCGCAATAGCGAATATTTTGTCTCTGAGCCCCATGCGTGGAAGTCAAGACTCAGGAACAGCACCAGACAAGATTGCTAACTTGGAAGCAATGATGAGAGCAATAGAGCACCCAGAGGAAAGTGCTGCACTTGCTAGTCGCAGACTTCTTGATGTTGCTATTACCGCACTACAGCAATCTGCACCAGACACGGCGCGCATGGTTCTTGGTAAGAAAGAAGCTCGGCAGCTGTTTTCCGCTGAGAATATCCGAAAGATAATCCACCAACCTGTCCCCGTGACAACGGTTAGTATCCAGCAGCTAACTGGTGCACCCCTAGCAGATTGGCTGATCGTATTCGCAGCCGTATGGCTTCAGAAATGTGCTGCATTTGTAGTCAAGAACGATTCGAAAGGTCTGACTGGTGAGGAATGGATGCAACTATCCTCTTTAAATGGAGCAACTGCCTCAGAAAGGCCTCGAGGGATCTTGGCAAATGAATACTTCGTGAAATTGGTTGGACCAGCATCCTTGGCAGCAACTTTACTTCTTGGTGTGGAAGAACAGTACGGTGATCGTGAAGTGCACCCCAGGTATTACCGCTTCCCCCGAGATCAAAGCGCGAACTTTGTGGCTTGCTTGTGGGAGATAACTTCTGCCTGGGAAAGGGACAATTTGGGAAGACCGATTTCTGCCGGCAACGGGGCGGCTATGCAGCTGCAACATCAGAACATGGACAGAGTGTCCCACACATCGGCAGCCTTAGCCAAGTACGCCTCTGTCGCTCGTTTTCTTACAACTGTCCCGAAACTCCGCATTGACCCTGCAGAAAAAGCTTTAGGACTATACGGTTCAGTCGGTGGAGCCGGCTTTATCGCTACCAACACTAGAAGTCACAGGAAGATGGTCCCTGGTGCGAAGAACCGTGAACTCAAAAATGCAGCAGCGCAAAGAACTGATTGGTGTCCATTCGATTTGGTTACTGGGAGGCCCTTACCTCCATGGGCCCCTTTGCGAAGGTGCGTCGCGAGCGGGCTGCTTGCCGTGGAAATTGCACAGCAAAGGGCACCAGGCCATCCACCAGTGAATGTAGCATCACCGTGGGTCTCCAGATGGGCGAACAGTTCTCCGTTTGGAGGCCGATGGGCCCGAGTTCCATCTATTGATCTGGATCGGTATGAACTCCTCGTTCCTTCAGTCGCTCACGCTTCTGAAAGAGTTGATCACAGTCATGCATCAGCTCACCGAGTTCCAAAGAGCGAAGAAACTGGTGTGCTACCTGGGCAGCAGGCAGCTCAACTTGCTGCCAAACATGAACCCTCTCTTGCTCCTTCGCATGCCCCATCACCCTTCCAAACATCTACCGTTATGCAGAACCAACAGCTTCAGCGAGCAACCCCGGCTAGAGATGCAACCACTATGGCTGCACAGGCGGCACGCATGTCAGCAGGTAGAATGAACGGGAACACACAAGTCCCTGGAGCTGCACCAGGTATGCCCCCAGGGATGGTACCCGGAGTCCTGCAAGGAGTTAGACCGACTGTCCCAACCGCTCTAGCGGCTGGTGTTGCACCCAACGCCTCACCAGGGCAGTTTATCCAGCCCCACATTGCTAGTCGCATGTCACCCGCTGCAACGTCTCGAGTACAAGCATCCCCACGGATGACAACAGTTTCGTCTACTACTGATGTCCAAAGCACGACTTCGCGAGGCAGAAAGCGAGCTGGGGGTACTAGTTCATCTCGTTCGAGGACAACTAAAAAACGGGTGACTGAACCTCGCACTCCGAGCGCGGGTCCTTTGACAGATGTTCCGGGGCACCCGGGAATGCTCGGAACTAGCAGTTCTGCTGCACTTCCACTCTCTATGGTGCGCCCGGCTACTCCGGCAGACGCAGTCAGTGCTGATGCTCGATCTACAGTGACGAATGCAACAAATACCACAGCGGACTTGGTTCAGGAGAATAGAGGGAAGCCAAGGCCTCCGAAAGGTACTACAAAAGCTTCTGTAGCAATGATGTCGTCGGCTCTTCCTCCTGGAATGACTCCCCGTATGACCCATGCTAGCTCGAACGCGCATGTCCCGAAGACAACACGTGGGGCTTCACAAGGAAAGAAAGCGCAACACCCTTTGACGCAAGACCAACAGGTAAGCACGGAAGCAGCGGCAGCAGCAGCAGCAGCAGCAGCTGCTGCTGCTGCTGCTGCTGCTGCTGCTGCAAGCCAAAGTCATCCTCTGGATACCAGTCATACTCCTGTGGCACGACACAAGCCTGGAATGCCCTTGGATATGACACAACAATCATTTGCAAACATGGGAATGAATAAGAACATTGATCCCATGTCGCAGTTAGGCTTTGGAAATGCGATGACTGGGCCTGGCTTAGGAACTTCAATGGGAGCATCTATGGACGGGGATAACAGGTCCATGATGAGTACGGTTGCAAATGCCGCAATGATGCCAGGTGCAATTCACGGGGCTTTTGGGCTGAGCAATACTATTGGACAAGGAATGTTCGGGATGCAAGGCGTTGATAGCTCAGTTATGAATCTGAGCGCACAAAATTCTCAGGGCATTGCAAACATGCACCTTTTGGGAGCAAATCCTTCTTACACCAATCAACCTGGCCAAGCCGCTTCGAGCGCCCCACTGGGTTTCAACTTGGGTATGAATCCAAGTCTCGGTAACTTAACCCCAGAAAATCAGACGCAAGTGATTGAAGCCTTGAAGAGAAGAGCTGCCAGAGCAGCATACTCTCAGAACCCGAGCCATATGGGTAACGTAGCGATGGCAATGCCCCAAGGCACACCTGTGGCAAGAAACACAGCTGTACTTGGACCAAATGCAATGATGCAAGGAGATCCGAACGCTAACGTTGCGAACCCTGTCGTAGGTCGAGTTTCTGGAGGCAACGTATCTGCATCGAGTGCTCCAGTAGGGAATTCCGTATATTTTGGAGGAAGAAATATGATGAGCATAGCTACTGGAGTGGGATCAATGGGTCTGCCCTTCGGGGCTCCTCGAACCAGTGCAGCAGAATCGCAAACCTCAACAAGAATTACGGGACCAACTGGGCCCGTTACATGCAGAGAGCCAACTCCCGCTAGCTTGACTGACAATGGTGGTAACGTGGTGAGTGCCGGATTGACTAGTGGATTACCGGGTGATAGAATTGGATCCGGCTTGATTGGTATGGGTGGTCTGAACCCCAATGATCCGAGCGTTACCAACAGACCAAGTGTAAACCCAGGTCCTGGTGCGGGTCTTGAAACTGTTGGTGCCAACAATGTCAACGCAATAGCAGCAAACAGCGGTAATCGTATGATGTCAGGAGCAGGATCGTTTACTTCAACGCCTAGAACCACGGCCTCCTCTTTGCCGCAATCAGCAGCAAAACGCATATGGACTGGAAAAATCCAAATGCGAGCACAAGGACTAGACGTACAATGCGTCGCAAAAGCGCAAGTTGCTCCCGACAAGAAGCCCATCTCCATCGAGCATGCCAAGAGTTGGCCGAAGCAGATACTGTGCGATCGAACGAATATGAAACTGAATAGTGATGTGATGGGTCATATGATGCATCCCAGTTCTTACTGGTATGCCGTCTTCACGCCTATCGACGCCAACGGTCTAGAAACAACGAATGAGAAGTACACAAGGCAATTTGTACAACTGGTGATCCAGAAGAAGGCCGCCTTTGAGTTACAGTGCAATGAACCTGGGGGGGCCCCTGGGTCATTATACTTAATCGGGATGACCATGTTAGGTACTCCATCTCTGATAGGTGTATTCAAACCCAATATTGCTAACGAAGTGCTCATGAGTTGAACAGTAATAATTCCAGTGGTATTCTTCGTACCCTGTAACCTAATCTAACCATATTCTTAACCTTTCTTTATTAACTGACGAGTAAAGTCATTCCACGATCTTAGAATGCAACCTTCAATCGAATTTCTCACTTGTTAGAGATACCTACCGCGTCGATCAGCTTCTTCTTGTCGTTGTTTGTTGGGCGGACGAAGCCTAATTCCTACTTTGACGTACGAACTCTGTCTTCCGAAAGGGGGGTTCGAAGTATGGTGCGACGGCTCGGTCGGTATGCCCGAGACCCCAAACCAAAAGGCCATACGTGCAGCAGTCGAATGGGATGAGGGATGGTACAGTGGAACAGTCTGCTACCCAGAAGATGACGGCTCAACACACGAGTGTGTCGTAGAATATCACGAGACCCTTGGCCTAATGCTGTCGTTCTGGATTGACTATGACGATGGCTTCCAAATGGCATACAGCTACTATGCCCAGAGCGGCAAAGGAATTGATATGGACAAGCACGCTCTACGCATTAAGTTGCTGATGCCACACTTTGTTGCCGCCGGAGCATATGAGATATGGGAAACAGGTAAGCTCAGTCCGCTCAGCGAGGTCAAGCCGGCTGGCATTAACGTTTGTTCTTATACAGCTGAAATCATTGCCATGACTGCAGCGGTACAAACGCTTCCCCCAACCACAGGGGAAGTGATTCGAATATTTACGGTCTCTCATGCGGTTGTTACAGCGTTACAGCGTAACATGAGGCGCCAGTAAGGCACTTGCAATGTCTGGCGAACGCGCTTTACGATCTGAGCAGCAAAAACAAAGTTTATGTCTGCTGGACACCAAGTCACTGTGGAACAGTTCGGAATGAACGCGTCGACACTATTGCAAGACGTGGACTTAGTTTACCGTTGCAAGACCACGTACGAGTTCCAATTCATGTGCTGGACGTTAGAGCGGCACTGTCTTTGTCTATTAGAGAAAAACGACTGCTTCAGCGCCTTGGCCCCGCAGCTCGAGAGGTGAGCTACGACTGCTTCAAGTTCATTCCATTTCGCCTGGGCAAGTTTAACGACGTCCCGGGTCAGTTTCTTCTTGGAAATGGCGACGAACATGAAAAAGCAACTCTTTAGGATCCAGATGTCGTTAAACTCGTCCCTGAGAAATGACTCGAAGTTGAAGCTGTCGTAGCTCACCTCTCGAGCTGCGAGGCGAAGTCTCATTTTGCTGCATTGGTTCTGCGCTGAGGGATCATGCGGGAACCGCCAGTGGCTCCGCTTTGGGCACAATGCAAAATCCACTGGTGGTGGTGTACCGACCTTCCTGCTGATGCAATTCTGGATCTGCCCTGAGGACTTGGCGTTCGGGGCATAGACTACTAGTCTAGTCTCTTACTAGAGAGTTAGTACGTCGAAGTCGGGACTGAGCTTTGTCTGCCCGTAAACAAACAACAACAGTAATGCGATCAGAGATATAATTAGGCAGTCCTGATCAATGATGTCCCAGAAGAAGTACAAAACATCATATCGCGGCGGAAAGCAGAAGTCACGCTGTCTCAGATCTATGTAGGACACACGCCGAAGCTTCACCCTGTTGCAAGCTACATAGAAGGGAAACCATCACAATGTGACTGTAACACGCACGCTATCAACAGCGCTGAACACTATGTGCTTCGTTGTCCTAAGCGAACAGATTCTAGGAGACGCGAGCTTCCTGCCGCAGCAGAGAGAAAAGGTTAGACTCTGGCGGAGATAAGATAGTCCGCCAGTGGCCACAGAAGTTGTTAGCCTTTCTTAGGAGAGAGAGGTTTTTCTCATAAAAAGAAAAAACCTCTATCAGTATGCCGTAATCAGACATATTGAACCGAAAATAAAGAAGAAAAGAAGAATTAGGCAGTGGCCAAACAAGTTCCTTGGTTTCCTGCAGAAAGAGAAGTATCTCTAGACGATACTTATACCCATAACGCAGCAATTAAGCATTGAGGGCCCATAATAAGCAATAAACAACAACAACAGTAACGCATTAGAAGAAGAACCATTGTCCAAACATTCCTGAATTCTAGTAGACTCACTCCTGAATACTGGATACCCTTGGGCACAAGCCAGTTTCCAATCAATGCCACCTGCATGAAGAAGTTCGTGCCCGTATAATTGCATTGCTCACGAGAGCATCGAACGTCGAGTAGATCATCTAATCATGATGATTAACCCTCTACTTCTAGAAAGTTATACCGTTGCGTGTTGGTAAACCAACACATACACAGCATCGAACCAGATGACTCAGGACATATCCTCGGGCATAAAAGAAATTTCTGATATCATTGTCAAGAGACCCTTCCTATCCCTATTTGTGATGTTTAGAAGGGCAAAAGCCCAAGCAGCTTCTCGAAGTGTGGCGGCATCTCCTCATCTGCTGGGGGATGCGAACTGGAGGAGTGATTCGGTCTCCTACGCGTGTGTCCTGGAGACCAGCATCTTTTCTGTCTACACAAATGAAGAGGAAGTTAATCGATCTGCGATTGGAACCTTATGAACGGTAACCCCTTTCGCAGGAATCAGAATGTCGAGTATGCACTTTACCTTGGGAACCAGTGCCGTGAGCTCGCATACATACACACAGAAAAGCAGAACCTTCCTGCATCGTCCGCCTTCAGTCTCGCAGTACGAAGCTTCACGTCCTCGACGAGGACAATCCTGACCACATAATCCAATGGGATACAAGGTGATCAAATGCGTAGAACAAGTTCCGTACTTTAGAGCACACTTGTGTTCCAGCAGCTGAGCCCGATAAAGTACAACTAAACTGGTGTTGCTGCCATTGGCGGCCTCAGCCATTGTAACAATTCGATTGCAAGCGACTTCATTTCAGTTTTGCAACCGTTGCGATGGATTTTTGGCGTTGGTGTTTGTAATGAAGAAGGAATGTCACCATTCTCCGCATCGACCTCGACTTTGTTGACGTGCTATTTGTTTCCTAACGGAGAAATATTTCCAGCATGTTCAAGATATCAAAACTCAGGTTTGTGTTTCTTCCTTATCTTTGTACGGGGTATAATCTGACATGAGCCACAGAAGTTCTCGGCCTTCCTGAAAAGAGAAAGCTTTTACTGAAAGCTCTCCTTCAGCTTAGTAATAGAAAGATGTTGTCCACAATAAAGAAGAAGAAGTACAGGGTATAAAACTATCCTCCCTTAGACAATGTCAGTTTTGCAATCACTTGTAGGGCAGAACTTCTTGTTTTGTAATAGATACCACGATTGCATGTAGAACGCGCAGCATGAATTGTATTCGTTGGAAGACGAAGCAATCACGTATTGCAGTCACTAATTGCAACGACTGCCAATACAATCGATTGCAACTCCTGGGGGGCATAGTTCAGCACACCTGTCACAGCCCGCACTACAAGCATAACGACAAAAATTAAATCATACCCGCAATATTCGAGGAGTCTGAATAAGTTTTAGAGCATGTAGAGCTGACGGGCTTGAAAAGGCAACGTGAGCTCTTAGGAAAGCTTACCAAAGAGAAGATTCATAACTACCTTTGTTTATACAAGCGAAATGGGTGATATGTTTGCGGTTACTACACTTCAGCTAGGCCGAGGGTTGCACAAAAAAATACAATAAACGTTGCTACCATCTCGACACAAGCAGACTGTAACAAATAGATGAGAGCAAAGAACAATGTGAATGAAAGATTGGCGAGATAATTATGACGAGAATAGCTTCGTGCGTAGAAACAGTGCGTTAGATCCGAGCGGCGAGGATCGGGAAAGATGCTACCAAATGTAACAAATAGATGGTGAATGAAGTATGACATTGTCCAGATGGAGGGGAAGGTCGGCTGATGCTCATTTTATACAGATCTTGTAGCGGTCTAGAGACTTCTACGACTACGCTACAAGCTAGCTGCTGTCTGTGAACATGACAGATACAAGCCGATCACGGTGATCAGGCGTGACTTGGCTTGTAGGCTGTCTTCTGCGCTACACAGACGCATTCATTGTCTCCCAACTATACAACAACTTCAACAACACACGACAATAACCTGAGGGGTTGGGGGCATAGAGGAATGTTGCTCCCCGCAACCGTATGGTAGGCTTCAACGGTGATGCTGGTGTAAAAAGAATGTACCATGGCCACAAGGGCATTGACTGGCTCTCCTTGTTCGTCTACCACCAACCACACTGCAATACTTTGTATGAACAAAACACACACATTGACGAGATCTTCATAGGTGAGAATGCCGGAGAAGGATGTGTTCAGTACCAATCAATCCTCATCATATCCTAGAGATTCCCCCCAAATCTTCTTAGCGTTTACCAGCACAACCACTATGCCATAGGGGCACACTCGGCCCGCCTGCATGCATTAGGATGTCTTCCGCTTGGATGCAATGGGTGACAAGGAAATGGAAAAGTGTCGCTGCCACTATTAGTCAATGGCCAACGAACTTCATGGCCTTTTTGAAGAGTGCGGCTTCATGCGAAGCCCTACGGCGACGGTGCAATACGGCGGCATGCCCCCAAAGCACAGATATAGAGAATGACAAGCAGTGCCGAGCCCCGCATAGCGATGGAAAGCTTGGTTCTTCGTTGGAAGTTGGGCAAAATACTCCAAAGGACTAGCAACAGAGGGTTATGCGAACTTTTGGTTCTTTAGTTACACTCAGCGAGGAGAGCACTGCAGATATTGTCAAAAGCACGGCGTCTCACACAGGAGTACAATGCCAAGTGACTGTTCCTAACTGCTATGTCAATGATTCTCCCTCCAATGACGACTGCACAAGCCGGGCTTCCAGCATGTTCGTTTGCATTTGATGAGGTCACAAGCGGCTTTGAACGCAGGCACATTTCTGAGCCATCAAAAACACGAGCAAGCGTTCCTCGATCAGTGTTCTTCACTTGCAGTTCTCCGGCAATAAGCAATGGTGGTGATTCGTTCGCCCTCAAACGCAGTTGAACGTTCCGACGGCTTCCGATCAACATAGGATGAAGCAGTGGCCATAGCACAGCTATGGTTTTTGCTATGGTGAGAATGGCAGACGATGGGAAAAGATGTAAGACCACGAGTGCAAGAACAGCAAGTAGCATTCGATCCAGCAAAACTGATGGAGGACCAATGTCATGTTTCATTTGTCGATATGTTGGTGTTACAGACAAAAGGTACGGGACTGATGAAGGATGTAACCAGCGAGTTTGAGCTTTTATATACGTACGTGGCTTACAAGAACGCGCACTAGTATTGACTAGAATACGAGTACGGAAGCCGCGATGTCGAAAGACGGAAGAACTATGCGAGATGAATGACAATGATGTTGGTAGATGCAAGATGCTGAGCGCTTCAAACTTCATTCCGTTAGTGCTGGTAGTCTAAAGAAAGCTTCCTTGTGATACAGGCGTAGAAGGCTATCCCTTTCCTCCTTTCGCCAACACCTGTTCATCACCTCCTCAAAGACCTTTGATGACATAGAAGAGATGCCAATAAGATTCGTACTTGAGCTGATACAGGAGCAAAACCTTTGAGAAAATTAAATTGTGCCAGCCTCATAAAAACTCCAAAAGTGTAATCCTTCAAACAAATCAGTGGGAAGGCCGGGCCCAAGTTCGATCCACACCTTCAGGATGTCTGAAATTCGGACTCTGGATGGCTTGCCACAGCAATCGATGTTTACAAGCAAGTTCGCGAAAACCGCTTCGGGGCACACCCTCGAACAAAGTTACGAACAATCGACTGGTGCGGAACCGTACAAATAACGTATCGGTTGGCACGCAATGTCTACTGATAGTCAAAGTTCGCCAGAACCCTCAAGGAAATCCATTTGGAGTCAGGCGCGATCATTGATCTATGACAACTCCATTGTGAATTTTACCTCGAGGTGGTATCAGTCTGTGCTAGAGCTCATTCCGGAGAACAGTCACATTCTCGATGTGGGTATCGGTACTGGGGCTGCATTGATAAATAGTTCAAGCATTCTCCGAGCAAGGAATATCACTGTGGTCGGCGTTGATTATGATGAGGCTTATGTTCAGACATGTCGTGAAAATATCGCCAGCGCAGGAGTTTCTAACATGGTATCGGTGGTGCAGGCGGATATTCGAGACTTCAGTCCACCTGATGAACGACTCTATGATCACATTTACTTCAGTGGTAGTTTCATGATCATACCTGATCAAGTAAACGTGTTGAAGAAAGTGGTAGATCTTTTGGTTGATCGGCAGGATGGTCGTATTTACTTCACACAGACGTTTGAACTGCAGAAGAACTCTTTGCTGGAATGGCTTAAACCAAGACTTTCAATGATAACGACGATTGATTTTGGACAAGTATCGTACCAGCAGGATTTCGAAGATGCTATTGCAGCTGCGGGTGTAGCGGTGGAATCAAGTGAAGTTATCGATGACGGCAAAACAAAGCCTAACGTCAGAGAATCGCGCTTGATATGCTGTCGAAGCAAGTTATATGTTGAATCAGTGGCGGAGACAGCGACATAGAGTAGCCCGTGTACGACGTCTCGTTCACCAGCGCAGAAGTTAGGAATGTTTGAAATCAGCTTGCTTTGTTGTTACGCGCCAAATTGGGTACTTGTTGTGCCGATCTTACTTTGCAAAGCGGCTGTACGCAATCACTGCGATAATTGCCAGCGACGTAAGGAGCACGTAAGGAGCGACGCGGGTAGCTATTTGTGATGCTGGAGATGAGATAAACCTGTATATGCCGGTACGAAACGCTTCCTTGCCAGTGCCTTCAATCACATCTCCGTGACATGGGACAATGTTATCCCATGGCATGGACAGAAGCTCTTCAAACTGCGGCTTTGATTTGGAACAGTACGCCAGCATCATTAGCATAAGCGGGATGCTTGTCTGCATAGGACCCAGACCGCGCCCTAGACGGACAAAGAGATTGACACCAATGCCTGCTCCACGCAACGTTCTTCGCGATATATTGAATGCTGTATCTGCCAGAATTAAGGTTCTAGACGGGGCGTGCACGACGACAATTTCTTGAAAGGGTACCATCTCGGACAGACAGTGTAGCGTAACTCCCTCTGCCACCTCGACGTGGGTGGAAAGGATTGTGCCCCATTCGCGCTGCGGAAAGCGGTGCTTGAGCGCAGGTGAGCTGTACAGGGTGGCATTTGGAAAGGCAGCTTTTGTGCGCTGTGCATAGGTTGAGTGCACACTGTTCGGTGCAACGATGACTGTGACCTCACCGAGCGCCTGCACTGCCTCCAGGTCAAGAAGGTGCGGATTTGTTGGGGAATATATGAGCAGCTTGTTTTCTGGAAGTTTGACGAATATCGTTCGGAGAGGAAAGTTGAGTGCGGGTGCTGCTGTGAACAGTGAATGAACAGCGTACAGGCTGGGGCTGTGAAGCTCGTGAAGTCCAGGATCAACGGTGACTGTGCCATCGGATCTGGTGGCGGTATTGCTCATTGTGAAAGTGATGCTGACGTGGAAAGTGAAGTAAGCGACGGTCAAAGAATATGCGTATACCGTTCTCTGGAAGGCGGAGGTGAGGTATCAGCTAGCCGTCCTTTTTGGCGTATCTTTGGTACAGGTGGTAAACGGTACCGACGGTGCCCTTGGTAGCTAACTTTGCCTGGTTTTCGCACGTCTTCTCTTGCAGAAAGCAAATTTCGTGCCACGTGCCATGCTCTGGAGGTGTAACTCGGCTCCGCACTGCACAATTGTAATCCAACGTGGCTTGGATCATAATTCGTGCTGTTCAGAGAAAAAGAGCGCGAGTTTCACTCAGATCATCCAAATGTAGTGTATCCCTATACCCTGAGTAGGATCGGCAACGGACAGCTTTTCATTGTGAATTTTGTAGATCGTGTTTCTGAAAGAGCAAAAACTCTACCATTATGAATGCTTGTTTTTGGGTGGGACTGCTCGGGTAAAGGGTTAGACCGCTACCCAAACCAAAGAACACCTACAGATATAAATCGGGGTGCGCAGTACCGCTTGTGAAGTAGAGACGCGAATAAAGCGAGATCTCCTTGGGGCCAGCCTCTTTTCGATAAGACTCTTCTTATCTCTGAATGTACCATGTCTTATCTACGTCGCAATCATTTCCCTCGTACTGGCCACTGGGATAATGGAACGGCCAAGAAGCTGTCGTGTCTTCTGGCGAGCTGGAGCAGGAGGACGCCGACCAACCTATATACAAAAGAAGAGATACAGCAGTGTGAAAAACGGTTATGCTCTTGACGTGAATCACGTCGGTTTGACATTTGTTGCAACAGTACCCAAAGAGCTGCAGTTCAGAAGTACCATCGATATGCAAACATAAGATGTCTTTCGCTCTCGACGTGAGAACGGAAAAAAAGGACACGATAGGCTTTGCCCAATCTATGGATTTGTGGACGCCACTACCCGTCCAAATGAGAAAAGTCAAGACCGCACTTTGCGCGAGACCTTATGAGCCAGTCCGCATCACTCTTGAATGCCTCTCGAAGCCGTCCAGAATCACCCAGTCGTTCTGATGAAATGAGACACGCATACTTGAGTTCCCATATATCCGACTTCTTGCCCACTTCAATCAACGTGTCAATGGCATCACCATTACCAAGTTCAGCCAGTGCCGTAATAGCTCCTGCTTGATGATTGAAGAAGCGTGGTGGTAGGTTCGTTGCGTTCTCGAGTAAAAATGAGTATGCTGGCGCGTACTTGAGCCAGCCCAATGTCTTATAAACATGGTACGCACCAAAATAATCAAAGTAACCCAGGTCATTGTAAGACTTGAGTAGTTGAGAACCAATGTGGTCGTTCTCATTACCACGAAAATCTTCGACCAACGTGCGGCACGCTAAGTACGCTTCTAGGGCATCGTTTTTGTACAACTGGCGGATGTTCCGGTCTGGAGCTCGCGCTTTCCTAGTGTCTTTTGTCATACCCAGCAAATCAAGATGCACAGGATTATCCCAAATAAGGTGATCCACCAAGCGAGCAGTTTCTTCGTCAAGAGATTGTTCTGCCCGGGTGTCACCTCTCAAGCCCTTCTCCAACAACACGCGAGCCGTACGTGCTCGCAATACCAGTGAATTAGGACACTTGCAAATGGCATCTAGTGCAGGCACGTATCGAGAAAGAGTTATGTCTTCAATAGCGGCCCGACGAACATTGAGCACTGGACTCCGAAGAAACTGAATCACAGGTTGCATGGCTTCTTCGTCGGAGGCCAACACGGAGCATGCAGCGCGAGCTGCACTGGCGGTAGCTAGATCGTTGTCATCAACGAACTGACGGAGAGCAGGAAGAGCTGGGGTATGATTTGCTCGGAGCAGGGTGTGAATGGCAACGCGTTTGGCTACACGCGAGTCTGCGGATAGTACGGATGTTACGCTCTGTAGCGCACGCTCGTCCTGTGCGTCAACTTCGGCCAGCGCCCAGATGGCTACTTCAACCATATACGGGTCAGGGTCTGACAGGCAGCTGAACAAAAGCTCTAGAACGCGGGAGCGGTGGTGAACACCCTTGTGCCTTGCGAGGGATTCGACGGCTTTTCGACGGGCAACGCGGTCTTCCAGTACATATGAATCGAGTTTGGAGGTATCGAAACGGCGCACGAAGCGAATAATAGCGTCGGCGGCGGTGGCAGTTGGGAAGAACTTTAGACGTTCGGCGGCAATAAAACGGTCATCTGCAGCGGAAAGAGAGCCTAGTTCTGCGTCGAGAAGGGAGATGGCTTTTGCTTCGTCCAGAGCGTTGAAAAAAAGGTCGCGGCCAGCATTTTTGGCGAAGATTTGATCTGTAGTGGGTGTGGAAGTGGGAGAAGGAGGTCCAGCAGCTTCACCTTGCTTCATTGAAAGCGAAGCACGGCGGTTCCGGCCCACTACTGAAAAATTGCGTGCAGCATGGCGCTGCTGCCATCGTCTGAATCTGCTTTGAGCAGCGTGAGGGATAGGAGAGACGTAGGCGATAGTCATCGCAGACAGTGAAAGTGGTACGGCCGGGTGAGAACGAAGAAGCCCCGGAAGTAATGCCAGTATGAGGCGCAAGGGAGACCAAAAGGGATGGAGTTGAGCGCGCACTACTACTAGAGATATGGTTTGAGGTCCACGGAAGAGCACGCGGCGAGCACGTGGCACAGTCAACGAGATCAACCGGCACTGTGTTGTGGCCAGTGACCAGTTCTTTTGAAAGCGGATCATCCCGTCCGCGCCGTTTGGCCGCTCGCTCCTCGTCGTCATCACCTCATGCCTCCTCCCCCAAAGTCATCTGTTCCCGCCGCCGATCTTGGTCGAGCCGCTCTGCCCGGCATAGATCCAAGCGTGGCCGCCTTCATATCCCAATTACCGTCCCTACCTGTTCGTCTGACTCCCTGCAGTTCCCTCTCAAATGTCTCCACCACCGCCGTCGACCAGCTGCAACCTCACTCGCGCTGTCACTCCGCTCCATCTCGTCATCCCCCTCTTCTATCGCTTCGCCGTGCTCCATCGATTCACTCCCAGACTCCGTGTACCGTTCTTTGGCTCCGTTCCGGTAACCTTCGTCTGTCTGATAATCCAGCCGCAATTGCTGCGTCCACCACCTCCGGCTTTCTTCTAGCACTCATTACCCTCCCGGATGCTCCTCTCTCCCCACTAACAGCTTCCGCTGTCGCCGATCTCTCACGCCTGCTACGTCTGTCGCATCAGGCTCCGCTTGTCCGTCATACATCCAATGAACTCACTACAATAGCCGAAGTTGCACGCACAGTGCGCGCGCGCACCGTATTGGCCATGCATCCATGCTCCAGCGCGCAACACGTGCTGCGTACTTCGGGGATCACACTGCGCACTTTTGAATCACCAGGCAGGTTATACGACGCACCGCAGACCTGGCCACCCCCGCCACCAACTGCCCATCACCTACGTTCTGATATCTCTCTTCATGGACTTTGTAATCCCGGTGGTGAAACTGTTGCACAGCGATCGCTAACTCATAAGCTAAGTTTTCCTAACATGACCCTTTCGCAGCTCTTTGTTCACTTTCGGGAGCATCTATGTATAGGCACAATAACCAAACTACGAATTCAAGTAGAGTTCAGTACCAGACATATTAGCATCCCAAAATTCCATACAAACTCATGGCATCAGCGGGTCTCAGCCTCCCTCTCCGCTTTTTTCGCATTCTTCAAACGACCCCCAGCGGTCGCTGCGCTCAGCATTGTCGCATATGATGTGAATGGTGGCGATAGACGTGGAGTCGAATGGGACGAATCTACTCAGAGTTTTGTTCTCCAAGAGTGGGAGCACCAAGAAACAGAACGTCAGATGCAGCCAAAACAACGCGTGCGTGAGTTCATTCGAAGGCGTAGAATGTTCTTTCATCGAGCCTTCTTCCCTGAAGATGTCACGCCGGACTACTACTCGTTTAGTGCCTGGCGTTTTGCACAACGTTGTTTCAGTGCCACGGTCGGCGTTTTTGGAACTTCGTCTCTACTGTTTGCCCTGGGCATTCGCTCTGGTAGGATTGGACAGGCTGCTGTGATATCGTGGGTCTTGAAGGACGGTCTTGGCCGCGTCGGAAAAATGGTGTGGGCTGGTAGCATGGGAAAGGACTTTGACGTTGATCCAAAGCGGTGGCGATTTCGTTCGGCACTGCTATACGCATTCGGCAACGGGCTCGAAATCGTCACACAGATCTTTCCAGCGTCGTTTCTATTGTTTGCCACTGCAGCGAATAGCATGAAGCAAGTGTCCATGCTCACGGCATCCGCCACGCGTAATGCGATGTATCGAAGTTTTGGGGAGCGCACACAAAACATTGCAAACATCACCGCGAAGGGTGAGGCTCAGATTGTTGTGGCAGATCTTATTGGAATGGCCACTGGTATTCAACTGAGCAAGATCGTAACTACAAAGGCACATATTCTTGGAACGTACGTGTTTCTGACAGTGCTTGATATTTTCGGGATCTACATGGAGCTGCGTCAAGTTGTGTTTCGAACTTTGAACGCAGAGCGATCTAGCATTGTTCTGAACCACTACGTCCGCAAGGGCGAATGTCTGGCACCTTCGCAAGTGTCACCAAAGGAACGAATCTTTCTCAAGGAGAAGTACAAAAGCCGTGTACGACTGTCAAGTATAGCAAAGGCAGCGAAAAACCCGGACGAACTGCAACTGCTGCTTTCACTTTTCAGACGTGAGCACTTTATCGTCACAATGCCGAGAGCTTCAGATGGGGGTGCATGTCGCTTGGTTCTGCGCAAGGATGCGACAAATGAGGATGTCTTACGCGCCATGTTAATGGCAGAATACGTGCACCAGGCGTTCAAGAAGAAGAACGGCAAGAAGGCGGAGCTGACACGGGAAGATATAGACTCGATTCTTAGAAACGCGCGTAAGAACGCAAAGCGAGTATTTCCGTCCTTCTTGCGGAGTGCCAGGGAAGCAGGATGGAACACTGACAACTTGTTGTTTAGCACACTGAAGAGAAGAGGTTACTGGAGACATACGTAAATGAAAAGCCGAACGAGTAGACTAGATTTATTGGTTTATCTAATCGTTGACCGCAATTGACCAGTTTGAAAAGAGTAGAGAAGAGTGTGGGCCGTTCTTGCCCATCCGGATAAGACAAGTTATACACTGTTTATTCGTGATTGAGATGGTAATGAATGATAGGCGTACAAAAGTTGGCGAAGCAGTGAATGTTCGTTGTTGGCCCTCAACAAGTTTGCACGTCGCGAAACGTTTGCCACTTATGTTACAAGCGAGTCAGAGAGCGGAAATCTCAACACCAACGCCCTCCTTCACATCGGCGGCAATTTCGCTTGCTTGCGGGGCGGTACCCCTCCTGTACAACCGCATGTTAAGACCATTCTTGGTATGGATCGTAGCACCGGTGGTCATTCGAACCGGTTGCGACGGATCGTCCAACACGAAGTCAAATCTTCGAATGATCATAGCCAGCGCGACGACGGATTCGAGCATTGCAAAATGGTCGCCGACACATTTGCGACTACCGCCACCAAATGCGAGGAAAGCAAAATCAGAGTTAAGTTCGGAGGGATACAAAGGAACCCCCGTTTCAAGTCCCTGAGCGGGGGTATAACCCTGCCAACCCTTCACGCCCGGGTTGGATTTGGGTCTGAGCCATCTGTCCGGGTCAAAAGCCAGCGGATTGTCCCACAGGTCTGGAGACCGGTGCAAGGAGTACACATTGATGAAGACATCAGTTCCACGTCGCAGTGGGGTTACGTCTGCGGCGGCGCCTTTTGGAAGAGTGGTATCTTCCAGAAGACGTCGTATCAGCAAAGGAGGTGCCGGATACAAGCGCAGCGTTTCAGCAACGATGCGTCTGAGATAGGGCATTCGCAGTACGTGCTCGTAATTGGGATAACTGTCTCCAATAACGGTATCAACCTCCTCGCGAGCGCGACGAACAATGTCGGGATGTTTGGTCATTTCAACGGTGGCCCATGTGAGCACGGCGGCAGTAGTCTCATGACCGGCGATAAGAAGCGTCATGAGATCATCTCTAAGCTGTTGATTGGTAGTTTGTTCACCGCGCAGTTCGACAAGAAAGCGAAGCAAGGAAGGGTCTTGCACGTTTTCGTAGTCCCTGTTTTCCAGTTCGGTAAGGTCCTGCGCGGTTGCGTAGCGTTTTGCGCTAAGAATGAGGGTGTTGAGCGTGTCGTTAATAAGCTTCATGTCTTTGTAAAAGGCGCGTAAACGCGGCACGAGCAGTTTTGCGGCGGGGATTTTCCAGTAGGGGATGATCATCATGCTGCGGTGCTCGGTCTCTTTGAGGGTTCTGTACACGGCTTTGATGATGGGACTTTCGGAGTTGACGCTGTTGAAATCAAAGTTAAAGACGGCTTTGCCAATGATGTCCAGGGCTAGACTGCTGTACTCTGTCTCCATGTCGAGGGCGCGGGTACCGTTGATGCGGTTTAGCTTGTCGCATAGGGTTTGGGTGGAGGCGGCAAACATGATGGTCATGTACTTTAACCACACTGAGTGAAAGCCGGGTACTATGGCGCGTCTGCGAATTTTCCAGGTGGCGTAATCAGCGGGAATGAGACCTTTTCCCATGATCTCGTCGAGCACCTCTGCCAGCACACCCTTGTCGTACAGAATGGCGTTCTCCCTGAGAATGGTGCGCACAATGACGGGGTCCTGCACGACGAAGAATATCTTGGGGCCGAAACAGAGTTTGTAGATGGGTCCGTAGTCGAGAAAGGCTTGATGCAAGATTTGGAAGAAGGGGCTTTCGCCGAGAAGGTAGGAGGCATCTCCGGTTGCTACGGGCGCTGAATCTGGTGAAGGGCGATCTCCATATGTTTGCAGAATGTTTTCAACCCACAATTTGATGGTATCTGTGAAGGATAACGGGGGTGGGGGATCGGAGGAAGCGCGTGAATGGGAGGAGTTGGGGAGCGATGCGGCAGTGGCGGGAGGTCTGGGGCGGCGTGCGGGGGGCGGGGTGGCGGGGGGCTTGGTGGGGGGCTTGGTGGCGGATGCGAGGCGACGATGCAGGGGGGAGCGGAGAGGAAAGGGGGAGGCGGGGACGAAGGGGGAGGCGGGGACGAAGGCGGAGACAGGGGCCATCGCGACAGAGGGAGAGCGAGGGCTGCGGGAAGGTGGAGGCGAGGAGGGGGGGATGGCGGCGGAGGTTATGTAGACTACAGATACAGTACAGCATCGTTTCCAGCGGGTAGGAGGCTGTGCACTGCGGACTGCAGCGAATCATCAGATCTGCGGGTGTACGCGAAGTGCGCGGGTGCGAGATGCGGGCGCGAGGCGCGTGCTGGGCGGCCGCATGGCGTCGAATTGTGGGCGACGCGTCGCAACCACAGCGCCCAGCTGCAGCCGCAACGGCCGACTTGCCGTTTGGTAAAGCGCTCCGCCGCGCTCCGCCGCGCTCATTCCGCCTCCCACTGCTGGCGCCGTCCACGTGGCCACGGCGCCGATTGCTCTTTTTACCTGCCGCGAAGCGCTTGTTGTGCACTGCACAGGTGCAGGTGTCGCTCCTCTAGTAGATAGACTACCTTATGGAGTCGACTACCAGACAAAGTGACAATGATATTTTTATTGTGTCCCCTGTAGTTTGAATCTTTCGGGTCAGTCATTGCTGGCAGAGGTGCCAAGCAATCCACAAAGACAAGGACACTGTTGACTGAAGAGTTCCAATGAGACGGGAGGTAGGAGGGTTACAAAAAGGCGGTCTCAACGGCAATGCAGCGAAGACGAAGACGAAGACACCTGGAGAAGACGTCGCGACTCACGATTTCCAGCGCCCAGGCGTCGTGCTTATGTCGTCGTCCACCTGCCGTAATTGCCAATAAAAAAATACATTCTCGGTCCCTCAATTGCCAATATGTCGCTCCTAGTAGGCTACGAGCGGGGTGAGGGATACGGTATGGAGTCACTGGCCCAGGAGCACTTCAAGTCGACTACCAGACAAAGTGACAATGATATATATATACGGTGATGAAGGTGGTCTCTCTTCATTCGTTTATTGAGACTGAATGGGGCTGCGTTTAGAAGTAAAGCGCAGTACAGCTCTTTCGCTGGAGTATACAATTAGGTGAACCTACACCTGCGTTGCAATGTTCATCCCTCCTAATACACTTGTGTACGTGTCATCTCTCGCCATTATCACATCATTGCTCAACTATCTCAACACCAGGTCCGTGGCGACGGGCGATGCGCGGCGAGTGCACATTGTGTCCATGATGGACCTGGTCGCGTCCGACGGCGCGTCCATTCGCACGCTGTCGCGCATCTTTCACACCGCCGCAAAGCTCTCCGACCTGCTGCAGTTCACGCCGCACGTCGCCGCGCTGCACCTGCGACTGCTCAACGCCTCCCAGTCCACCTTTGTTAACTTCCGTCTACGCCCGCCCTTCTTCTCCACGCACAACTTCCCGCTTCGAGCCGCCGCGCACAACGTCCCCACACGCGCATTGCTGCCGCTGCTGCGCTCCCCGGCCTCCATTTCCTCGCTTCGAATCGTCTCTACGCATTCCTCGCTCCATCTCCACCTCTTCTCGCGCTCGGGCGTGCACAAGCACTTCCGACTGCCACTCGTTGATTCGCGCGTTCACACCGTTTCTACCCTACCTGCCTCCCATTCTTTGCGATCTTCGCCTCGTCTCTTTCTGGACATTCTGCTCAACTTTCACGTCAAGCTTGACGAAATCACATTCATTCCTTCGCACCAAGCCTTGAAACTCACTTCCTTCGTCGATCACGACCCCTCCCACGTCATCCTCCGCACGGAAATGACCGTGTCTTTGTCGGAGTTGGAATCGCATCATTTCCCGCATCAGCCTACCGCGCTCACCGTGCCGTGTCGCTCATTACGCACCGCGTTGGATTTCTGTGACCCTTATGACACTACTTTCACGCTCTCCTTTACGCATCCCGGACAGCCGCTCACCCTGTCTTTCGACGCGCACAACGTAGATCAGCTCGTGTTCGATGTGCGTTTTGTATTCGCTTCCAGAAAACCGCAACCCACCCAACCGCATAACGCCCGTGCATACCCTGCTCAACTCTCTGCACTTCCGCATTCCACGCCCACCACCGTGCCCCACTCCCACGTCGAGCCCCATCACCCGTCACCACACACTTCGCAACCCCTGCAAGCCGCCTCCCCACCGGCTCCATCCTCCCGAGCACCGCCGCCAAACTCGCATGTCACCCCATCAACCGCCTATGTCTCCGCCTCACAATCCGCCCCGCAACAACCTTCCGACGCACCTACACAGCCCCCGCCCTCGCAAGTGCCACATCCACCTCATTTACAAGCAGCACTCTCCGAAAATCCATACCACCCGTATCCCGCCCTCTCTCAAAGTGACCATCACCTCGATGACGAAGACGATGAATACGTTGAAGGAACTCCTCCACCATAACTACCGTCTTCTTCTCACCGCCTTTCGTAAACACTCTCTCGCATTTTCAACCCATCGTTCCCAATCCTCGTCCACCGTTCTGCACAATTCCTCATGCTCCTTGACAAACTTATCATCGCAAACCAGACGTAATTGCCACCCCACGCCCTTCTGTCTCTCCCCCACTTCCTGTAATATACTCAGAACACTCGCGAATGAAACTAAAAGCGGCTCGCCCAATGTGTGTATTGCGTCACTTGTTCGCACTGCATTTGATCGTCGGAACACGTCTAGAAGTAGCATTCTACACGCGTCGTATCGTTCTGACGCGTTCTTTCTACCCACGTCCTTGCCGCATTTCTTCACCACCCACAAACCGCGCACGCAATACGCCGCCTTTCTCAATGCTGACAAAACCTCGTCCTCCGGTCGATGCAGCCCTATCAGTCGGTGTAGTTCTGCAAAGCGCACTATTCTCGCCTGTTCCATAGCTTGCACCACGGCCGCGTCCGTGCCAAGTACATGTAGTTGCTGAGCTGACAAAGGCTCTTTACGCACCCCGCCTGCCTTTGCTACGAAGCCAGCGCGCATATGTCTTGTGTGAGTTTCGAACAGATCTCTGTACGAAGTGCCTCGTTCGAAAAGGGTATCCTTCACGTCGATGTGATCGAATGCTGAAAATAGTGCTTGTTTCTTTGCTAGCACGTCGTCTCTGTGGCGATGTGCGAATTGAATGGGTATCCATGCATCGCTTCTTTCCCTCTGTTTGAGCGTCGCGTATGAGTTTCGTCGTCGTTCTGCGGCTCGCTCTGTCTCTCTTCGACGGAAACTTAGCGTTAAGGGGGATGCTGCGGATGGAGCTTCTACAGTCCCACTAGGTAGTAATCCTTTCCGTTCTGCTCGTGCTATCAGCTGTTGACGGTCATGATCGTCGATATGACTGAATGTGGGTCGAAGTTGCTGCACGGCTCGTATCGGTACAATGGTGAATGCGGGACCTGAGGGAGTATCAGGCACGAAGCAACCTATCGTATAGTTTGATTGCGGGGGTTGTAAATGGGCTTGTGAAGTGAGTGTTTGTTCTTGACCGATCTTCTTTTCCAAGATTGGGTTCTGGTTGAATGATTTTGTGTGCGTGAAGTCGTCTGATTCGGGGTATAATGCAAGTCGCATTTGAATTCGTGCGTGTCTTGGACGAAGTTGAACATCGTGTATCTTTCGTTCGGACCCGATTGCGCTGAGCGCGTGACGGAGCGGGTATTGCATCAGGTGCAGTTCATTGTTTTGATCCGGAGTTCTGAAGAATACGTCGATTTCTCCGACCACCGGGTCGTCTTCGTTTGCATTCATCTCACTGTGTGTTTGTTTGAGCTTTCGTTTGTCCTTGTAATGGATACTTGGAGAGTTGTTGTTTCCGTGGCGTGCAATTCACTAGATAGCGACAGCCATCCACGCGATGCTCCGGTAATAAAAAACCTGGCTTCTTTTATGGCGGCATTGGCAGCTGTTGGCAAATGGATGTCGTCGGTGACTCCCGCCTCACTTTTCTTCGTTTAACATGTTAATTTGTGCTTCGTTTGCTTCGCTTGTACTGTAAACTTTATCAAGGTTCAAACTCTACTGATCACCGCGGCGGGTATCCCTATAGCGGTCAGAAGGGCTTGGAACACATTCAAGACATTAAAAAATGTAAAATTTTGCACAGCTTTTGGTATCTCCCGCACCGATGGTAGACGAACAAGCGCTTAACTTGAGAAAAGGACAAAGCTTGGACTTCTTATCGTCTCTTGAAACTTGTTTTCAGTTTTGGCTAGTAGCACTGAATCTTGTTAGTATAAACCGCAATAGTGCAAACTGTGGCAAAACTAACTTATTAGTTGCGGCAGTGTTAAGATAACGGACGTTCTTGCTTTCTTTAACGGTGCACGAATTGGAAAAAGAGCCAACAGCTACACAATAAACGTTAACCTCAACTAAATCGCTTCTTTGTACAGCCTATCTACTATTCTTTGTTCTAAACGGAAGACGGAAAAGCTTTTACCCTTGAGTACTGCACATTCAAGTTTGCAGCCACTTTATTGAAGCTACGAAGGGTACACTTTTGCCGATTTCGGCACTCCCAAAACCCAAAGCTCCTGCAGTTGACACCTTGATAGACATACTCTGTTCTCTGCCTTAATTTGGATCTGTACTAGAAGTCAAATTTTTACAAAACCATAATTGGGCGAATTACAAAAAAGAAAAACAGTTTTCTCTCATCTTCAGCCACCTTTTTGGCAAATAATTCGTCTCAACTCAAGCCCTGTCTCAAATAAAGCCCTTCTGCCCGGTAACCCGCTGTAGGATCACGTTCTTGGTGTTTAGAAACAAAGAGTCCTTTTTGAAATTTTTGTTTGTAGATATCTCGTCAAAAAGTAGATCTTGACAGACAAAGAGATATGACGTTTTACACTTGTAACCATCAACGACTTCGTGGGGAACTCCCACCTGGCCTCAACGGCGGCCGTTGTACATAAACGAACTGCTGATCCGAGGCTCTAGTCCACGACATCACTTTTGTGCATCCAGCATCTTTGAGCCTTCACCACGAATCGAAGTCAACACTTTTCTCGATCAAAAGCAGAGAATCGCATCATACCGGATATGGCGGATCAAAACTCTGACGCGCAATACTCAAAGGACCAACATCCTATATTCTCAGAGTTCTCCGATTTTAAATACACTCCCACAGATCCGTCTGACGTGCTGAGGTTCGATGAGCCCCCTTTCATTCCGCACGTCTACGGTCTCCTGCAAGCAGTTTTGCACAGCTCGGAACGAAGCTCTCGTACACACCGTCTAGCCACGGTGGCCATCGAGCACAACCAGAGCAATCCCACCGCCTGGCTCATTCGACGTCAATCAGCAGAAACGCTTGCGAAGGATGACAAGTCGATCTGGGAAAAGGAAATGGCGTATTGTGCGTCTATTATCACCAACTCAGCGAAGAACTACCAAGCTTGGGAGTATCGACGCTTCTGCGCGACCAAGTTCGGACATCAACATGAACGAGAGTTTGCGGATATTGTTCTTGCAGAGGACGAGAAAAACTATCACGCATGGGCACATCGCGCCTGGCTGGTGAGAAACGGCCTTAGAAAAGCTGAGCTTGAAGCAACTGAATGGTATATTACTAGGGACTTGCGCAACAACTCGGCGTGGAATCATAGGTGGGTAGTGCTCACGCTTACGGGAGCTCTTGAGGAACGAGGGGAAGAAGAAATGCAATTTGCATTGTCGCAGATGAAACTAGCCGACAGAAACGAAGCTGTGTGGAATTTCATACAAGCGCTCTATGAACGTGGAATCGGATGCGAGCTCGCACTTGAGGCTGCACGCGAAGCAATTGCAAAAGACGAACTGTGCTTACCTGCGAGACGTTTTGTTGTGTGGGCCACACTGAAGCCAGGAAAGGAAGGCAATGAGGATGTGAAGAAACACTGCGCTTTTCTCGCAGAGAAGGATGCAGTGAGAAGAAAATATTGGCAGAGCTTGGTCGGGGACGCAGACGAGGACACAGACGAGGATACGGAGGAGCAGTAGACGCTTGTTTTTTATTTGTCCTCAAAGGAAATCTCGTACTTTGCGGTGGCGGCCTTGCTTTGAGCGCGTTCTAATACGTCGGTAGGTAGCTTTGACAAAAATGACTCTATGTAGTCCAGGGCGTTGCTGTAGTATTCCGAGGCTTGTCTTTGGTATTTTGCCTGCTCTACGCTGACGCCATCATCAGCTGGGATGAACAATGGGGTGTACAGACTGGCATCAAGTTGAGTCATGGTGTTGTCTAGATCGGCAGTTATGTCGAGCGCGTCGTAGTAGTCGTCTCCGCTTAGTTGCTCAGCCACTTTTTTCATGTTTTTCCGAAGCGCGAGCATGCGGGTGCAGTAGTTGACATTGGTGCGCCCCTTGTCCCAGGCGCCTTCGTCAATGTACCTTCGCACGGGGGCCATGATCTTGCGACACATCAGTATCGGTGCGACGGACTGTTCGATAGGCGGTGCGGCTTGACCTGGAGGCGGAAATGTCGCTAGCGTGAGCAGGGGTAATGCGTGAATGAGTTGTCGACGTGTTATTGTCGGAGATTGCGACTGGGGGCTTTGGGCGCGACATCTCGGTGGTCTCCTTGAGCGGTGACGGGATGGATGAGAAGGAAGGGGGATATGGTAAACGCTGGCTGAGAAGATGATACATTCATTGTGCTAGAGCTCGATGAGTAGCATGTAGCTTTATGGCTTCCTTTTGTGAGAGACACGGTCCAGATGAACCTTCGCTGAGGGATACGATGCAGACATGAAGGGCATGCGGCCGTAGCGAATAGGCTTTGAAAGGAGCTACAGCTACCATTCCGCAAAGGACGTGCGGCGCATGCTCTAGTCAACAGAAACGGAAGGAGCTCAAGTACGACATGTGTACTACGTGTCTGAAACTACGGGTTGGCGCCAAAACGAACCGAAACGCCTGTTTGATTGCTTGCATCCAAAGGGCGCAAAGGAGGCAGAAGCTGCGGGCTGTGTACTTCCTCAGCGAAGACGGCTAGGCATCGCTGAATGATTCGGCTGTACGACACCGCCATACCGCCATGGCTGCCGTCATCGAAGACGACGGAAAGGGTATCTCAGATGTCATCACCCTCTCTGACCGTCAACGCGATCTACTCTCCCAAATCGTGCAAGACATTCGTATAACCGTGCAGCATCTCGCTCTTCCAAAGGTCAATCCTCTTTCCGCTACAGATGCCACTGCCGTAGATGCCCTAAAGGACCTCTACTACATGCTCAATGTTGAGGACCGGTTGAACGCCCTTCCAGCCCGTCAACATGTTTTCGCATCCAAAACAGTTCAAACGCTCTTGCATCCCATCATCGTCGCCTTGAATTCCCACCCCACCGCCCAGCAGAACCAGAAACGATGGAGCGTTCCTACCTACCAGGCTTTACGAACTCTCTGCGTGCTAACCTCCCCAATTCCAGATGCGAACCAACTTCTTCCAAGAGGATGCGCCCTAGATTCATATCATAGCGAACTGCGAGCTTTTCTAGCTGAGAATCCGGGTACATTGGACGCTATGGTATCGCTATTGCAGTACTACCTGGAAAGGAAAGCTGCAAAGCTTGAGGCTCTCTCATCGGCAGAAGCATGCAAGCTGGAAGACGCAAGAATTGATAACATTCTCACATTCTTTCGAAACATCCTTGCGCCACCGCGAGCAAAACCCGGTGACCCCATAATGCTCACCGACGCTGGTATACACTTAGCACTTGTTGCCGCGCTTCACAAGTCCGATTTTTACGCCACGCTTTCCATTCTGTTCGACAGTGCGCAAGATATGGCCACTCATACCATTACTACCGTCTTCCTTACCGCCGACATATTCGCATACACATATCGCCATTCCACACCGAAAAGCATGTTTCATACCCTTCGCAGTTATCCGTACTTGAATCAATCCCATTCCAGTGCGAACGCCCCTGCAAGTGGTGAGCACTCGGAAGCTCGTCGAATCCCACCTATGAAGACTATATCAAAAACTCGATCATCCCAGCTACGTGAGGCCCTTCTGAAAGAACGAGCAGCCTTGGGAGGTTCACGTGCGGTCACTGCAGGAGCTCGCTGGACAAACCGCCATTCTGGCGGATTCACATATCACAAAGCGTTTGAAGACCCGTCTCGCACAGCCAAAGTCGCATTTCCCCGTAAGTTGAATGCGAAACGGATCATATCTGCTAAGGCATTTGTCCAGTCCAAGCTTTCCTTCAACCCCAAACGCCCGTTCCAAGAGGCAGTCCTTGTCAACTCGCAGTTCCTGTGCTTGTCTACGGCCAAAGGTCGTTTTGTGCTCGCCAAAAATACCGCTACGAAAGCTGTAGTACAAATTCGGAAGGACTTGCAGGACGATGGTCTAAAGGCATTGGTGCAGGTGACTATTGAATTCATCGAATCTAGTTTTTCCAACTTTGTTAGGGAACTGAGGGAACGTATCGCGGAAACAAAGGAACAGACGAAACGAGAAAACCCGGAGATACTGACCACGGCACAGACGTCGTACTTGTCTGTAATTGGGGCTGTTGTCGGTTTTCAGAGAGAGCGGTTCGGAAAAGTCAGAAAAGAAGCCTTTGACGAAAACCGCCCGCTTTGCGCTGATATCCACCAGAATCATATGAAAGCAGTTTTGTCCTCAGACTTTAAAATCGTTAAGAAGGATTGGAAGGCTGTTGAGGCAGCGATTGAAGTCGACACTTTCAAGCTCGCATTTAGGGTCCTCGTGGAATCATTCGAAGCTTTGAAGAATACTGGCAAGGATGAAGTGAATATAGGATCAATTGAAGTTGCTACATTTGCTGTCCTGGAGATGATGAAAATGCTACAAGGAATGGCGGCCCATGTTCGACCTACCGAGGATGACGTATTAGAGCAAGGATCGGAGCCAGACACATTAACGCCAAGAGAGCTCGCATTGAATACACTTGAAGATTTGTTCTCAGAAGAAGTCTTCCTCAACGCCCCGGCAAACCTCGCGAAGGATTTCAATGCAAAGCTTTTCTCTTTCAAACACTTAACGAACATCGTTGAACTGGGGTATTCTTTTACAACTATCTTGATGGATGAGCAAGAACTCCATCGACTGCAAGTAAACAAGCGAAAACGACATAGAAAGAAAAAAGCAGCAGAGCAAGTGGCTTCGAAAGAAAATCCTGACGAAGAGGAAGAACTCCAGAACAAAGGAAAGAACGCAGAACCTGTGTCCGAGAACCCTAATGACGGCGAGACAGAGCCTAGTACCAAACAGAGAGCAAGGAAGGTCAAAAGGATCACCGAAAACGGGGATGACGACGCGTCTGGGAATGAGGATAAAACGAAACAAGCACCAGAGCATCCATTATCCGGCCAGGAACTGGACGCCAGATCTGGGCCGGAAAGCTTATCTGATGATCATCTTCGAGCGGAAAAAGATGCAAATTCATCAGAGAGGCCAGAAACAACCTCAGAAGAATCCGAACCAGTCAAAGCTTTGTCCAATGGTCCAACACCTCACTTAGAAAGTGACCAAACAGAGAACCACGATCCTTCACCTAGCTCGAACAGTGAACAAATCGAAGCTGCAAACCCCAAGACAAACGCTGAACCTGACGAGAGTCGAAGCCCCGAAACCCTCGTGGTCGATGAGCCAAAGTCGAATGGTGATGTGGCGCTTAAGGAAAATGCAAATGATGAATGTCACGGTGAAACCAATAATGACTTTGGGAAAGCTCGTTCTGGGCGACATGATCCCAAGAGTCCAGATTACGTGACTGATTTCGCGCAAAATGATCAAGATATCCCAGGTGATTTTCGTCAAATGATGATGGAGGAAGCAGATGAGGAGATACAGGGCAATGAAAACAGGAGCAAGGTCAAGACAGTGGAGGAGATGCTTCATGCCGATGTTGAAGCTGAAGAAAAAGCGAAAGCTAAAGAAAAGACCGAAAAAACGAAGAGAATGCTATTAGCTGACGCAGAAAACGAAGGCAAGCAGATTCAACCAAAGCTCGTAAGCACCATCGACGAAGTGTTTCCCGAGGGTATTGGAAGTGGAACTGCTGGTGAGGCTGAAGTTCGGGTCGACGGGGATAACACCTCGGAAAGGGACGGAAGTGAAAGCAGTGGCGACGAGCCGGAAGTGCGAGAGATGGAAAGCGTGGGGATAATCAGGCGCTTCGCACATATCAAAGCTATTCATAGTCTGATGCTTCCCATCAGAGCAGCAGTCTGCAATACCACTTCACTCACAGGAGAGTCATACCCAATTCCTGATGGTGCAAGGCCGTTGTTATCTCCAGTTGTAGTAGCTAAAAGCGCACATTTAGTCACATCCATATGGAAAGTGGCCAAGCTTCGAGAACGTGGATCGCTCTGTGGTCAGTTTTTCACATATGGTATCATGCAGCTCATGGAGATTATGTTGAACGCACCCCAGCATGGAACCGTGAAGCATTCTTCGGTAATGGAGGAACTCGGATCATTTGCACGTGATGTAACGATTAAGTTCTTCGAATGGCTTGCTATAAACCCAGGGCTTACTTTGGACATGGTATTCGGTATGGACAAAGGCAGTTGCCAGATGTATACATCTTTCATCCGACAGAAGAGCATCCAAGAGAATCGCAAGAATAAGGAACAAGACTCTGGAAACGATTCCGATATATCACAACTTGCTATTGCCTCTCGTACCCCCAACGATTTGAGCGACATCGGATGCAGCACACGAAGAAACAGAAGAAGTCCTGGGTCTCGGAGAAAACGTCGAGCTGAGCGTCGACAAAGGGTGGAGAGACCCAAGCTTGATGAGGATGAAGATGTGGACGACTTAGATAACCTCAAGATCGGGATAATGGAATCAGAGGACGAAGGGAAGGATGGCGATGATGAAGATAAAGCAGATCAACTGCCTAATCCTGGAGAAAATCCTCTCGACATGAACGACACAGACTCAAGTGAAGGACATGCTCCAAAGCGAGTGAAGCGCGTCCGTCAAAGGAAGCGCAAAACACCAGAAAACCTTGAGCCGTTCATATCCGACGATGAGGAGAACATCACAACTCCACGTGCGAGACGTTCCGGAAAGAAGAAAGGATCCAAGAAGAGATTAAAGAAGATGGATGCAAGGAAAGAAACAACGACTGAGCGGAAGCAGTTCTCCAGCTCTGATGCATACAAGAGTTCAGACGACAAGTTTGAGTTTTCTGATTGATGGCACTTCACAGGAACAACTCATGTATGCTTCTTGCTCGCACTGTGCCCTGCAAACTGGAGCTGAAAGGGTATGGAAGAACGCCATTAAGACCGTAAAATCATTTGTTTGTTGCTGTTTTTATGGGCCCTTAATGCTCAATTGCTGCATTATGGATAGAAGTATCGTCTAGGGATAGTTCTCTTTCCGCAGGAAACCAAGGAACTTGTATGGCCACTGCCTAATTATATCTCTGATCGACTTTCCACTTCTCTCACGCGGACTAGGAAGATGATCTCTTCTAGTTTGGTTGATCAACTGGCATCGTAACACGTAATGCTCTACGGTCTTCTATGTTCTCTTCGAACATTCACACCTTAATGTTTGCTTCGTAAGAAATCAAGCAACAGGATGAAACGTGGAAACATGACCTGTATAGAACTGGGCTAATCACACTTCGGCTTTTCTGGCCTCGATGTCATTTCTTCTCCGTTTATTTGAGCCGCGAGTTTCCGACAGTGACCTTAAATCTACAAGTGCAGCTTCTTCGAGCCTTTTTCCAAACAGACAATAAGGGCTCGTGTTTAGGAACACATTCAGAGCAATCACTGTTCCCTGCATCGAACCATGGTCTTTGCTTACACAGCCAGAGGCTTGGACAGCAGAAACGGAACAGGCAAGGAGAGCTACTAATCGGCTGCGTTCCAACTTTCCCCCTCGCTCACATGCAGTAACCTGCCTACCGCCGTGCGTCATCGTTCCTAGTGACGCGGTTTGGAAGGCTGCGAAAAAGATCTGCGATTCCGTGCACTATGGATGCTAACATGCTAAAGGATCTCGAGAGAAGGCCTTCGCGTTGATACGTAGGTCTAAAACATAGGAAGCTTGGCACGTAACCTTATTTAACGAACAAGACTTCAGGAAGGTGCCTGTGAATACACGGCTGTCGTTGGCGATAGAATTATCGTTGGTGGGACGGTAGATACGGGGTATCGCGTTGTTGAAACCTACAAGTTCCATGTACCACGCCTACGGCACTGCCAACCGATAAGACATTTTCACAATACCCACACCAGATCTGAACCTGTCAAGCCCTCCGACAAGCCTCATGGCTCCGAACCAAAGCACATTCACAACATCTCCGGGGCTATCAACCCCTCAGAAACCAGCAGTCGCCCGAAAGTTCGCAAACCCGAATTCAATAATCCCTCCGGAACCATATGGAAACCACCCTGGTGTGGCTCTTGCGCTTAACAAATTACAATTATATGTTAAAGCGGATGTGGAAGTGATTCCTCTGAGTTCCTCTGCGGCTGATATGCTCTCGACTAAACCGTCGCAGTCGTCTTCAGTCCAGAGGAGCCGTGACTCCAAGTCGACTGATTCGGATGCTTCGGCCCATGATAAGGGGGCTAAGGTCAGCCAGTCGAGCTCTAGGCCATTCTCAAACGATTTAGATTCATGGATAACTATTGTTGATGATTAGACGGTGATGGTTTTGTTCTGCAAGGAAGAAAGAATCGCAGTACCGCGTCCATGTCTTGTGAGAACCTGCACAGCGCTATTTCGCGAAGGCCAATATGCATACTACGCACGTTCTGCTTTCTCGTCGTGTGTTTGTTATGGGACAGAGTACAATGGGCGAAGGGTGGAAGAATCTCGGGGGGCTAAGGAAGCATTTGGCTACTACTCGATGCGAAAAAGCTCGTGCAAGCAGAGAAGAAGTAACTGTCTTACTTTTCATATGTTGCAGATCATGACAAAGATGTTGCTCAAGTCGAGTACAGAACTCAGCACTATGAAATGAGTGAGGATGCCATCTAAACCAAGTCATCGCTCCTGGAGTCACCAGGGGCATTGTCCGTGTTCAAAGTCCCAGACCATTACATCCTTCAGGGTCTTCCGCAGTAGACACCCTTCTCTTATTCGCACAAAATAGCCTTGTCATTCTTAAACATGGTCCCTCCCCAGCGATTAACCCATACCAACGCCCTCTGCGGGGGTGCTACGCCTTTGCGCATCGGTGTTAGGTACTCTATAGCGACGGCGCGTTTCTTGAGGTCATTCTTGACCCCTTTCTCGTCATGAATGCAATGCAAAGCGCCTGGATTTCCCATTCAGATCGCCTTAGGTAAGTGCAGCAATCAGAGCAAGTACTATTCGAACAACGCATAACGAATAGGGAGCCCACACGACTCGCATTCTATCTTGAAGACCCAACATAAACCTCTGTCCTGCAAAATCGGGGCGGTTCTTCCAGCTGGATTCACCGCCGCCGTTGGTGGTCCCGAGATGAGGCACCGCGCGAACGCAACAAAGAGGAAGTACTGGATGGCGAGTATGCTGAAGAAGGAAGGGAAGAAGGCGAAGTCCACGCAACATTAATTATGCCCGTAGATTCCAACGACCAAATACCGAGACAGTTATTAAGCAAGATGAATGCCGAGTTGTTATCGTTTCTCCGAAAACTCCGGGCCCTTTGCGAGCATCAGTCCTTGCACGGTAGTGTTGAACGTCCAGTTTCGAGATGAGCGGCGGAATTTAAAGGAGTTCGCAAACGTTTACCAATTCCCATGCTGCCATGCCCATGATGCGTAGTGTGGTGTAGTCGTTCACGGGGAATTATCGAAAACTCAAGAAGTCTCATATCGCAGTGATATGGTTATGAGCTAGAATTGGATCGCAATGTGGTTATAGCTACACCCCCGTAATGTCCTTGGAAGC